>JAECUM010003146.1:0-76548 GCA_016617855.1 Megalonaias nervosa | reverse complement strand
AGAAAGAAGACTGGATATGCCAGTGGTCAGATATTCACTGTTTACACTGAAATACTGCAAGGTGAAAACCTATACCAACAGATATGCAATACGTACAGTACAGATATGCAACAGGTACAGTACAGATATGCAATACATACAGCAGTGACATGCAATAGGTACAGTAATGATATGCAATAGGTACAGTACTGATATGCAATAGGTACAGTAGCAATATGCAATAGGTATGGTACTGATATGCAATAGGTACAGTACAGATATGCAATAGGTACAGTAGTGATATGCAATAGGTAAAGCAGTGATATGCAATAGGTACAGTACTGATATGCAATAGGTACAAGTGATATGCAATAGGTATAGTACTGATATGCTATAGGTACAGTACAGATATGCAATAGGTACAGTGCTGATATGCAATAGGTACAGTACAGATATGCAATAGATACAGTACAGATATGCAATAGGTACAGTACTGGTATGCAATAGGGACAGTAGTGATATGCAATAGGTACAGTGCTGATATGCAATAGGTACAGTACTGATCTTCAATAGGTACAGTACTGATATGCGATAGGTACAGTACTGATACGCAATAGGCACAGTAGTGATAAGTTGGACATTAAGGTGCCATGTCTGATGAGCACCAATTTCACTAGAATTAGCCACATCATGCAATAGTCTTGTGGTCAAATCCCCATGTCAATACAGCCATCTGTTGAGGAGAAATAGCCATATAATCATTGTGATCATGCCCATTATGGCAGCCATTTTGGAGGTTATATCAGGATCATTTTAATACAGGTTTAACTATATAATGCATTAAAGGAGACCAGAAATAATATTTTTTTCTTTATTGTATGTAATTCTCTACAAATTTTAATTCGACTGTAATGTTTATAAATTCAATATCGTAGGCGGGTAGTGATTATATTGAGCGGATGATACCACGATTCCGTAAATTGCCGAGTTCTTCCAAGTTTTGATGAGACGACAGATCACGTGGTCCCGTGACGCAATACTAGCCAGTCCTCGAATAAAAACAGAAACATGGTGAGCGAGACAGACACGAGGAGACCAGATTTTGGGTTGCACGTTCAAAAGTTGAATCTACTTCCGAGATTTGCTCATAACTATATCTTTTGAACTGTATGTTGACAATGTGTTTAAGACCTGAAAGCATAAAAGTACAACAGTAAGAAGGTGCTCATATTTCATATTTGGGAATTTAAAAAAACAATGTAATTTTAAAATAAATACTTATACAGTGTGTGCTGTGCAAAAATGTGATAAGGATTAAGTGATGGTGCCCAATATAAAAATTAAAAATTGACCACAATGCAATAAATTCATTTAAGAAGGATGAGATTCAATCGTATTATATGTAAATGACATATTCGTTACCTACTCCTAACACACACACACACACACACACACACACACACACACACCACCTAAGGACTACTATTTTGAAAATACACATCAAACACTGAAACACTGAGAGATAATACTGAATTCTGGGCGAAGAGACTAGAACGGGGACCGACTTGTGTGTGAAACAATATCCATTACCGGGCAGGTGTAAAAGGCATTGAGAACGGTTTGCATCGGTCGTAACTTAAGCATTAGTTTTTCCAAAAAACAAAACAAAAACCCCACAAATAAATCTGCAAAGCAGAAATCATATGTAATTAATTTAAACATTAAGAAGCTTCCTTCTTATGATTCAATTACAGTGTATTTTATATGCAGGCTACAGTTAGCGTATTGACAGATCTGATAATATATACGTGTCTGGTATAAAAGTTTATGTACTGTACTGGTCATTGCTCAAAGAAAATTTTTTTAGGCACAGGCCCCGGGTTGGTGACTTAAATGAACTCACAAGCCCTGACTGAAATCCCACAAGCCGGACAGTTCATACCTATCAACTCTCAAGCCGGGAGGAAAACCTCCCGATGTTGGGGGTATTTCCACACCTACCTCCCGATCTAGTAATATCTCCCGATTTTTCGCAGAGATCTCCCGAGTATTCCATTATGTCTGTCAATTTTCATTTCTCAGACCCCCCCCCATAAATAGATATAACGTATGCAATCCACAGATACCATATTCTATTTTATCACTTCTGCCCAAGGGATAGTTTTATATCAGTTCCAACCATTACAGATTACCATTTATACATACTACATATAACAGGTATAGACTGAAAGTGTTTTGTTGTTGTTGTTGTTGTTTGTTTTAATTATTTTTTTAAAATAATTTTTTAAAGATTACTGAAAATTGTGTTTTCCCGAAACACGACCGTGTCAGGGGTTTAGAATCTTCTTTTTAGCAAAGCTTCCATTTCATTAAAGTCAGATCTCAATTTCACCTAGGACAGCCGTGATTTGATTTAGATTGTGCCGTGTTATGGCATGTATGTCAACATCTTGAAAATACATTTACTCATTTCCTCAGGCAAACAATATTTTCGACAAGCCCGACGGGCACCTCACTTTGAATACAGGATGGACCCAACTAAAATTAGTGGGGTCCCGGGTGTCGGGCTATCGAATTTTTTTTAGCACTGCTGGTGTAGATAAAAGATCTGTGAATTGATTGTTGCATTTTGTGGTCACTTACTCTGCCTTTTGTCTATTTTCGTAACTCACACGTTTAACACTTTTCCCAGGATTTAAAATATCCAACGGTATGTTTCGAACAGCGACAACTTTTAGTCTAGGCCTAGCATTTGCGTATCCTAGAGCTGCCATTTTTTCAGGATCCCTCTCGTAACACTCCTTTGAGAAATGTGTTAGGATGGATTTTTCAGTAAATTGTATTAAAAACAATTTTTCATTCTTGTAATATAATTGTGTACTATTTCAATAAAGAGTTTGTTTTTCTATGCGAAATCCTGCACATTGTATAATACTTAAGTTGGCAAATTTAGAACTCTGCAGCAACAGTGCTGGATAAGCAGATTCCTTCCTGTTGAGTATATCACTAACTTTTCACGTGTTCATGGAAAAATCCGTCTCATGACGTAGAGACCCAGACGGTAGTCGGTATGAAAACGATGAAGCCTCACTTTGAGATTCTGGCGAAACCCAAGCACTGAAATGTATGACCATATTTGGCCGCGTCTTGAGAAACTGTGTATAAGAAGCGAAAAGATTTGCTTGGCAAAATTAGTCCATTTCGTCGGAACTCAAAGTGGCTTGTATCATTTAAGCATCCCGTACCTCTTGCATTGCAAGCTTCCCCAGATGTAGCCGTATCTACACCATCATGAGTGACACCCTTATCTTTAAGAGAGACTGAATTCCTCTCTTCTTTCTCTCTCTTTTCTTCTGGCCATGGAACAGAGCATTGCTAAGAGTTTACGAAAAACATTTTCGTAAAAAATGTAATGAGCACAGAGTGCTGTACCGTGTTTCTTTGAAACTGACTCGCTTGCAATATTGTATCCATACTTTCTTTATGTCTTTATCTTTTGGAAAAGAAAAGAAAAAAAAATTGTCCACAGCATTTTCTTAATGTGCCATTACACCAGTAAGCAACGCAAAACGGCATTGTCTTTTACTCTTGCAACTGCCAGTCGGGATGCTGGAGTCGCTACTATGACGTCACATCACGAAAGTAACCGAATAGGAGCGGAAATTTCGCATACGAGGTCACGGAAATTCATCTCCTTGAAGATACGCCAATATATAAATATTGGCATTACGGTCGCAGATGATACTTCAGAATAAGGTTTTCTTCTATAGTGCTTTTATTATTATTCTATATTTCCATTGATTTCTGGTCTCCTTTAAAACTGCAGAAGTACAGTTTTGATTATACTTATTGTCCGGGAAAAGAGTTAATTATAGTAGATACATTGTCCAGAGCATAAACACAGACACATCTGATAAGAACATGGTTAGTGAAATTGAGTGCTATGTGCACATAATTATGTCAAATATACAGATTGCAGATACACAGTTAGAAGCAATACAAATTGGAGCTAAATTTGACAATAGAATGGTTAAATTACGAGAAATTATTAAAAAGGGATGGACAAATGATAAACATCTCGAATCATTTGAAATCATAAACTTTGGAACTGCAGAGATGAGCTTTCAAGAAATAGACGGATTAGTTCTAAAAGGAGAGTATGGTTGTAATACAAGATGATCTTCAGAAAGAAATTCTAGAAAAGTAACAAAAGTCACATGGGCATTGAAAGGACAAAGCAAAGATCAAGAGACTATGTATTGGTCTTGCATGAATGCACAAACTGCGGACACAGTATCGAATTGTTCTACTCGCCGGGAATACAGAAAGTCTAACACAAAAGAACTATTTTTGTCCACACAAGCTATTGCGCCGTGGGAAATGGTTGGAAAAGATTTATGTGGAATAATTACAACTAAGTCTTGATAGTAATCTTGATAGTAGTAGTAACGCTCCAGATATTTTGAAGTTGCCAAGTTAGAAAATACACGAGCAAGCACTGTAATCACACACACACACACACACACACACACACACACACACACACACACACACGGACAGAGTCAGTTTTTGCAAGACATGGAATACCATGAGTAGTAAAGAGTGATAATGGCCCACACTTCTCCTCAAATGAATGTGGTCACGTTGCACAAACCTTGGGATTCAAACACACTACGTCAAGTCCCAAGTATCTACAGTAGAATGGTTTAGCGGAAAAAACCACAAAAAACATTCAAACTGAGTAGTAATAGGGGACGATATAGCGACAATGGGAAAATACATTACAGACGCCCCTGGGACGATATGGCGACAAGATTTATAGCGACAAATCAAAACCCTGGGACGATATAGCGACAATGGGAATTTTGTATAGGGACAAAAGGAATGGAACAGGTAGGGTGACGTCACATTATTGGTAACAATGTGGCAAGTGGCTGACCTGAATACGCGCGGCTGCCACTCTAGAGAGAAAATCTACTAAATCCCAATTGGGGGCCCCATGTGGCCGAGTGGTCTAAAGCGCTCTCCGTTACGGATCACTGCCATCTCACCTCTGTCTGCGTGGGTTCGAATCTCGGATTCGGCCAATGTGGGTATGTGAGAAAGCTTGCCAGTAGCTTCTCGTGGGTCGGTGGTTCTTTCCGGGGTTTTCCCGGGTCTTCCTCCACCATTAATACTGGCCGCCATGTATAGCCTATCGTGTGCTGAAAATGGCGTTAAACCCAACAACAACAACAACAACAACTAAATCCCAATTAAAATCGACCTCTTCTGGAAGTAGCCCTCGCTTCTCGTCTCCACAGCCGGTGCACCCCATTTAATTGTCTTCTTAGTTTCCGTCATGTTTCAAAAAACAATGTCGCATCGATTCACTGCATCACAGACGCTAGCGTGCCTATATAGAGAATGTGACGTCACAGGTAGCTCTCTTCGGATTGGAAGACAGACTCCTCGAAGTGACTGAATTTTGTAACGCGTGTTGGGATTGGTGAACAATCCGTTTCGATCCGGTCTTCCACTATAAATAACCGCGGTTCACGTCATTCACTTCACCTGTTCTCGTCACAAGATGTGGACAAACGTTGATCCTCTACTCTGATATCGTCGATGCTGTTCCGTACGGACTTACCCATGTATGTTAAATCATCATGGACCATCATCCGGATCACCGATACGACTGTTTGGAAAAGAAGATGCTATGTGGAGAGACAGGGTTGTCTCAAGCGAGTCCTCATCTACGGTCCAGAGGTTAGACAAAGTTTGAAAAAGAGAAGAAGATCAGTGAGATGTCCTCTATGTTAACGAACTGGTGTTAACATAAAAACCAAAGGCCCTTTTCAGGGCGACTTTCATATGCCTCGAAAAGATTTATTCTTTCTTGCCGAAATTTTTTTTTAGTTAATTGTATATTTTATGTTTAACTCCCAAAAACATTATTCTCTTACCTAAAATTTTTTTAGTCGGTTGTATAATTTGGGTATGATAGAGTGATGTTGATAAATCTATGGTTATGTTATAAATGTCTGTCTATTGTATTTGTGCCTACCTAGAGTGGTAGCCACGCGTATTCAGGTCAGCCACTTGCCACATTGTTAGCAGTACTGTGAGGTCATCCCACCTGTTCCTTTCCTATTGTCCCTATACAAAATTCCCATTGTCGCTATATCGTCCCAGGGTTTTGATTTGTCGCTATAAATCTTGTCGCCATATCGTCCCAGGGGCGTCTGTAATGTATTGTGCCATTGTCGCTATATCGTCCCCTATTACTACTAAACTGTCAAAGGAATAAGGCAAAGAGAGATGGAAAAGACCCATATGTATCGATATTGGAGTATCCAAGTACACGAATTAATGATGTAGGATCTCCGATGTAAATACCGATGAGTCGAAGACTGCGATCAACTTTGGCTACTACCAACCTATAGCCACGTCTCCAAGTTATAAAACAAAGAAACCTAAAGAGGAAATTGAGTGAAAAGAAATATGTGCAAATGGACAGTATGACACAACAGCTAAAGAGCTTCCAAACCTAACTTCCGGAGACAAAGAAAGAATCAGCGGACAAGATTTTTCGGGAACCAGCTGTAGTCATTTCATAAAGTAGCATTCCATGGACGCATGATGGCTGTACAAACCCAGGATGGTGTTACATAAGGGAGAAACCGAAGACATCTGTAAGAAACATTACCAGATATATATGATACATACGAAGATACCAACAAAGAGGACACCGAACTAAATGACAAGACGCCATTGGTTATGAATAAGCCAAACCAAACAGGGGAGGTTCGAACAAGGAGTGAATGTTATATAAAAATGCTTGCAAAATTCGGATTTCGTTATGCTTACTCGATAATTTTCCTGAATTACAGTGTCTTCTGAATATTAGAGGCTGAAAGTGGGGCAAAGGGCACAATGCTACCTCTCTTATATTACATCAGCTTATGCAGTGATAACATCTGGATTTGAAGAAAAAAATCTAGATTTTAGTGGCAATGCCATCTATCATCATCTATTTCTTTTTGTGTGGGTAAGGATACTTGTGAATAGTGTAGGGCTAGAACTTACATTTTAAGTACATTTAGTAAAACTTTTCTAACTCATCCAGGAACTATCTTAAATACATTTTCATTGTGAAATAGAACTATGTCAGGATTGAATATAAGAAAATTACTACAAACAAAACTAAGAATTGACTATACGATAAATTATTAAATAAGAAACACAAAGCACATTTTGGTGGGGTTGTGGTAATATATGGTTTAACTTTCTGTTGATACAAATGATTTGACAGTTACAGGTCGCAAAATATCAACTTCAGGCTCAACATTTAGTAGTAAACCTACATACCGTATAATACAATCAGCTTAAGAAACTTGTGTGCGTGTGTTTTCTCTGTTTCAGTCTGTTCTAATCTAGCCATTAAAGTAGTTAGACCAAACCACTGGCTGTGTTGTTCAGCAACACAAAACACAGTGGGTCCGTACAGCAAGACCCTCTTCAGACATCCTCTCCTCTCCACATAAATTCCATAGGCACGTGTCGGTGATTCTGGTAATGGCCAATGATGATTTGACATACTTCAGAAAGTCCGGGTTAAATAGTATCACCGATATGAGTGCTTGCTAATATGGTATACGATTTGGACTCTCCACTTGTCCACATAGTATGCATCTTGATCATTGTTGAGAACGAATGAAACCATGAGGCCGGCCGGATGGAAACGGATTGAAATGTTTCACCCATCCAAAATCGCATTACAAAATTCAGTCAGAGCGGAGAGTCTCTCTTCCAATCAGTATATAAGGGGGACAGCATTCGTACACAGTTGATCATTGCCACATAGTTTTAGTCTGACTGAAACCATGAAGACCATGTATTGAGGTGAGCCTGCGGTGGATACGAGGATTGATGCTATTACGTGTAATGGTGCACAATTTTGTAGAATAGTTCTGTAATAAATTTCACTTCAATACTAAAGTTCAAAGTACGTTCTTTAGTAGTGCATTTTGTTTGGGTCAGGGCATCGTGACACGTAAACATTAAGTTTGATTGATTGGCTAGGATCGCTATAGCGTGGAAACTTGCAATAATGACTCTGTTCTGGTTGGGAGCATGAATTGAGTTCTAATTAGCGGCTCGCTATTTAATGGCTCGAACCGGAGAGGGGTGCGATGTTAATGCGAGGTCATAGCAGTAAACTGTAAAGAGTTGATTTAAAGCAGAGAATATTTTAGGAAATTGTAGTCCATTTGAAACAGGTGTCATATAATGATATTTTTCAGAATAGTTATTAATAAAGGCGGACTGGGAAGAATTTTCTGACTTCTATGGGACTGATAAGAATTGTGGCGGGTGAAGTAGTAATCCTAATTAGCTAAGCTAAACAAGGAGTTGTGTTCTCAGGCGGAATTCAGGGGTCTTAGAGTAGCTCCCCTCGTAGAATTAAGCAGTTCAAGGTGAGGCGGGGAAAGTCTGAGGGACTCCGAGGAAAATTAAAAAGTAATTTCTCTCGTTAAGCAAATTATCGAAAGGACAAGGGGTCTGGAAATTTGTGAGACCCGTATCCAGAGAAACGACGGAGGGAATTCTCTGATAATAGCGTGTGAGGGCTCGGAAAGGTATTGTCTTCAATTGGGGGCCCCAAGTGGCCGACTGGTTTAAAGCGCTCACCATTACGGATCACTGCCATCTCACCTCTGTCTGCGTGGGTTCGAGGCTCGGGATCGGCCAGTGTGGGTATGTGAGAAAGCTTGCCAGTAGCTTCTCGTGGGTCAGTTGTTCTTTCCAGGATTTTCCAGAGTTCTTCCTCCACCATTTATACTGGCCGCCATGTATAGCCTATCTTTTGCTGAAAATGGCGTTAAACCCAACAACAACAACAACAACATTATCTCAATTGGACGAGGTTTATATTCATTGACGTAAGTTTGTAATTATTGTTGAATGTATTAATTTTAAGTTCATACTTCAATTTTTCATTGAGTTCCGAATAATAAGTGCATGTTTTACAATTCATGTTTGTAAAGATGTCATGAAATATTTCGTTATATGAAGGAGTTCAGATTTTGAAATTTTAGCATGTAAAAAAAAAATCATGTAGTAAGAGTTCATGCATTCTTTTCTGACGCAGACTGTGTGAATATGTAAATTATCTATCTTAAATTATTTGTATCATTTATGCTGAGGATTGGTTTTCCTATGTCTGGAAATCTGTGTCAAGGAATCGCTAATTAGCCAATTAACCTGTTTAAGACATGGAGTGAAGTCCATTAATTCGTTTATAATTAAGTGTGAATTCTCTTCAACTGAGAAGAAGGCTGATAAGTTAGCTGGTAAACTTATGGTCACCGCGATCATTTATCTAAAGAGGTCTAATTATGTCATATCCTCGATAGGAATGCAAGGGCGCCAGAAAAGACAAATTCACGATCAGTAGGATTGTGTATCAATAAAAGGTTGTTTGTGTATTAAGTGCGAATGACTCCTATCTAGTACTATCGATTTTGCTATCTTACGGGAGTTGGAATAATTGTGATCTCAGGAGAAGGAAATACTGTCGTGTATTTAGGTGGAACATAACTTTTTCGTGAACTTGTTATTCCATTAGGTTTCGTGTTCTTTGAGTTCTTTATACTTAGTAAAGCAAAATTAAAAGTCGGTCATATATTGAAACAGTTATTCTTCCTCAGAATAGTTGTTTCAAAACATGATTATTTATTAGCTTTAAAACCTTTTTTTCTTATTTTAATTTTGTATTTAAGGTAGTGCATGGCCGCAACTATGATTTGTGATTTAAAAAAACATTCTAAATATTTTATTCAAACTTTACTTCAAACTAATTACATAGTTTCCTCTCTTGTGTATTTTCATCTTTACACTCATTAAATTGCTATTTATCATTTTAATTCCATCTTGATGGATTGCATCAAATAACTTATCCTCACTTAAATTGTAAAACTTATCTAATGAATTACCCATAAACATATAATTATCTAAAAAAAATTAATTGTCCTTTCTCAACAATACCTTATTCATATACCTCAAAATGTCTCTATTTGGCATTATTTGCACTTCTTTATCAGGATACTGTCTTGCTAACACTGTAATAATTACATGAACTTACTTGCATTTCGTTCTGTCCCTTTCAGTCTTTCAACTTTTAGACAACAGTGTCACTTAATATAACGTCCATTACTTCAAAAACATTATCTCATTAAAATTTGATAGGAGCTCTTTGAAAAGGTTTTTATGTTGAAATCCTGTTTGAACTATTATAAATTTAAGCGTTCTAAATGTGTGCGTTGCATGCACACCAAATTAATCCAGACTTAAGATCTATTTGTTTCTTTTACTTGCTTCAGTTGGTGTCATGTCTAAAATAGGTGTTAATATATCCCTAAATCATTTAAAGCAATACATCTACCCATCTTCAGATTTTGAGGTAAATATTTCCACGTTCTAGTTTTCTTTAGGTATATTAATTCCTGCAACCACCGTGGCTTTGTTCTTAGTCAGAGTAGGAAGAAAAATATTTTGTTTTTCATCAACTCTTTCTCAAACTATCTTTGCTGGTTTTCTTGTTATTTTAAACAGCATAATACACCTAGTAACCTCTTTGAATCTTTGCTCGTTTACAGTCACTGCATATTTAGAGAAAATATAAATCACATTCAAAGTATATTTATATCCATTATTTTGTTTGTTGCAGGAGTGCAAATCTACCAGATCCGCCTGCCACTTCGAATCAATGTTTTACTTAAACCCTTTTGTATTTAAATGTTTTTAAAGTTTGTCTAACTTGTATAGATAGCTCAGTCAATCACTCCTTTAATTCGCTGCATTCAATCATCTTCTTGTTTCTAATTCGTCCCAATATTTTATCGACGTTTAGGTAATCAAACTGATTTGTAAGTTCGTGGTATATGCCCAGTGTACTGCTCATTTCTCATTATTTTATTTATTAATATTTAAATTGGTATAACTGTGGGGAATGTGATTGGTGTTTGGAGTTCTATGGTACATCATCACAAGTAGGTTATTTAGAATCAAAGCAATTTGAGTAAAGTTTTTGAAGGATGAATGATGGAAGCAAGTCTGGGCTTATCCAATGGTAAAATTTGACCCCTCCCCCCCCCCCAATCCTTTCGGTCATGGGACCACCACTCTAACCATTGAGCCACCTTCACTCTTATGTTTATTATTTTCCAACTTTATTAATCAAGAAAGTGTCTATAGCTAAAGGGATTATTTTGTTTAAAGTCTAATATGGATAGTGTAAAGGTACAGTCGAATATAGTTGTCTTAAAAAAATGCACAAGAAATTGAAACAACTTGTATTGATAATGTTTGTTGTTTCATTTGACATTTGTCTGTAAGTAAAAGGTGTGCTATTTATTATCTAAAATGTTGCATTTCTCTGATTCATCTGTTCTACAGGTTAACGATGTTTGCATGGTAAAATTCCATGTGATATCAAGTAGCTGCTTCTGGACTGACTAAATTAGAATAGAGTAATTACTTCTGGACTGACTAAATTAGAATAGAGTAATTACTTTATAAATATCTCCAGTATCCATTTTTGATGGTGGGTTATTGACCATCATTGACAACTTCAACAAAAACATGTTATGGCCAACTATGAGAGTTGAATTTAGTGTTAATATTTTTGTCAACATTTGTTCTACGGTACAATCTATACCATTATCTAATGATAGCAACTGTTCTTTTGCAAACAACATTGTTCATTAGATTGATAAAGTAAAGCATTCTTGGGATTGGATTGTAAGATACTAACATGGGGGCATGGCTGGACTTTATTCACTATCTGACATTTCCTTTTGTTGTTAGCTTTAGCTCATTGTCTAAAAATATACAGACTACCATGTATCAAATAATGTATTTTGTTTCAACTTTTATCATTTCTTTCACATGTTGTGGTTGCATGATTCTGCAATGTCTTAGTGTCTTCTTCTTTCCTTAAACACTCCAATGTAGCTTTTAAATGCCTCTGTATGTTTTAAAGTTGTCTGCATATTTGAACTCTCTGTTGCTCGCTTGGCCATTGTAAACTAACCTGTCTGGGTTCTTTGCTAGCCTTGCTTTCATTTTCATTCTTGTCGGTTCACCTTCCACCTATCTGCATAGAAAATTTGGAATATTATCCCAATATAACTTCAAATAGTTATAAAGGTGAATTGCAAATCACATTCCAATGCTCCTTTGAATAGGTACAAATAATAACATGCCTTGTAAAGAGAAAAAAGAAATCATATGGAAAAAGATGAATGAATATAGATTTTGTTTCATCATGAAATATTAAACAGTGTTGTCAAGCTTTTCTTTTTATTATCAACTTTATCACGTTATAGACAGGTACTCATTAAGGTAGAGTTGTCATAACAATGCCATTCATTGATACAAATGTATCAAGAAACAATATCTTTCATTGGTACAAGCATATAAATAAATCATGCCTTGCATTGGTAAAAATGTATCAAGGATTTATATTTCCTCCTTTTCCTATTGGCCTTTTAGAATTAATAAATCTGAATGTAATAACACTTGCATTCAAAACAGATAAAAGCAAACCCTGCTTAAATGAAAAAAAAATCCATTAAAGTGTCCACTGCCATTTGAGTTATGAGCTCATCTTTCAGTATATTCTGTAAACTAAATTAGGCATTGGAAGAAATCTATGGATCAATATTGTCAATGTGGTGGCAACATCAATACAATAATTTTTAAATTTTAGAAGCTATAGTATTGACAAATATTTCACATTTTCTTGATTTTTCTATCACTACCCTTCTCCAAAACTTTTCTGTCAGTTTTACAAGGGATTTTGTTTCTTGATAATAGAAGGAATGCTCAATTCCAGTGTGTACTCATCACTTTCTGTAGAAATGGCTTTCTTGATACTTCTGTCTTTGATAAATCTTAATTCTTTGAGATGAATGTGTCTTGGATAAATCTCAATTCTTTCAGATGACTGTGTCCATAACACATTGACTCTGATATAACTCTTGTACATTCTAAGCTATCTAGGTAATCAAATAATGATGTATACCTTTGATGCACTTTTAAACAAAATACATTTTATTTACTCAAGCATAACCTGCATCCATAAGCTGGCAATAAAAATTTCTATTCATAAAACATGGTCTCTGTATCATCTACATGAAAAAAGTCCTTCAGTTTGTAAATAACTAACCTTAAATTATTTTCCTCATCATAACTATTTCCTCTGTAAAGTAAGGTAACCTTTTCATAAATTATTTTGTATTTCTGATTGTTTCAATCATTTTAAATATAAGTATTCAAAGTATACATTTTGAAAAGTAGCCAAATAGGCAGAACCAAAGTATTGTGTACATCAAGTAGTACAACTGGCTGATACAAACTATTGTCACTGTGTCAAGTAGTACAACAGGCTGATACAAACTATTGTCACTGTGTCAAGTAGTACAACAGGCTGATACAAACTATTGTCACTGTGTCAAGTAGTAAAACCAGTTGATACAAGCTATTGTGTCAAGTAGTACAACCACTTGATACAAACTATTACATCAAGTAGTCAAACTGGGTGATACAAACTATTGTGTCAATTAGTCAAATAGGTTGATACAAGCTATTGTGTGTCAAGTAGTTAAATACTGATCCAAACTGTTGTGTCAAGTAGTCATATAGGTTGATACAAACTATTTGTGTGTCAAGTAGTCAAACAGGAGGATCCAAACTACTGTCAAGTAGTCAAACAGGTTGATCCAAACTATTGTGTGAATTAGTCAGAGATTGATACAAACTAATGTCATGGTGTTAAGTAGTCAAACAGGTTGATCCAAACTATTGTGTGAATTAGTCAAACAGGTTGATACAAACTATTGTGTGAATTAGTCAAACAGGTTGATACAAACTATTTTGTCAATTAGTCAAACAGGTTGATACAAACTATTGTGTCAATTAATCAAACAGGTTGATACAAACTATTGTGTCAATTTGTCAAACAGGTTGATACAAACTATTGTGTCAATTGGTCAAACAGGTTGATACAAGCTATTTTGGTTTTTCTCTTTGCTTTTAATTTTCCAGTAAATCCCGAACTTTTCTGTTGTCTCTTTCTTTCATCAAAATCTATCTTCTCGCGTTTTGCTCCTTGAATATTTCGCTAAAAGCACTGTCAAAATGTATTTGCATTTGCTGTTTTTTCTTGCATGCCAACAGTCTTCTTTGCAACTGGTCATCAGCCTGATTAACATTGACCTTTCTTCTCTTTGCTTGCTATGTAAAGCAAATATAGTTTGCTCAATTAGCCATTCTTTAATTCAGTGTAACTTAATTTTATTTTCTTCCATTTTATTTGTTACCACAACTGATTGATATTCGTGTAAGCAATCGGACTTTAAGGATCATGGTAATGAATCCTAGAATAATGTTATTTACCAGTCATTAAAACCCCCCAAAATTACAACGATAAAACAAAAACAAACTAGAGGCTTCATTTTGCCTGATATCAATCCCCTGGCTTATACACCTAAACAGTTGACCATTCCACTAGGCAGGCTTATGTGGCATAGCATGAACAAAATCTATGTAAATTATCTCCCAAACTTCATCCGACATTCATTTTACCATTTTACTATATCTTAAGATGTTTTTTCTAAAGGCATAAATTAATATGCAGTCTTTTGCTTATAACCAAAGTTATTCAGATTATAACAAGGTCAGCAATCAGATGCAAGACACCATCATTAATATCTGTGGGTCCAACTTACTTATGAAATTGCACAAGATCCTGATGATACAAATATTCTTTAAATTTTAATCAAACTGATATCAGAAGTATGGCTTCCAGAGTAATAACCTTTGCCAATTACATGCAAGATCATCTGATAAATATGCATGAACCTCAATCATTATTCAAACAATGTTTGATCTTCATGATATAAGCATATATATCAAATCTCATCAAAGTTAGATATCAAATATGGCTTTGAAAGTGGTAAAAAGTTAAGCCAATCATATCCAGGATTACATCATTAATATGTGTGGATTTCATTCATTATCAAAGATCTTGATGATACAAGCCCAGATTTCAAGTCTGATCAAAACTGAATTAGAATATGCCTTCCTGAGTGGCAACATGCTCTGCCAACAAGATGCAAGACCAAATTATTAATGTTTGCATCTTACTCATTTTTGACCTTCAATACGACCTTGATGATAAAAGCATATATTCCAAGTTTCATTAAAACTAAGTCAGAAATGTGACCTTCAGAGTGGTAACCAGCTCAGTCAGATGCATGATGACCTCATCAGTATCCATGGATATCACTCATTATTGAACACTTTTGAAACCTTAATGATGTAAGTAAATATTCCAAGTTTTATCAGAAGTTGGATCATAAATATGGCCTCCAGAATGGTAACCAATCAGATGCAGGTGTGTGGACCATGCTCATCATCGAACATGTTCAAGATTTTGAACACACAAATCCATGTTCAAGATTTTGAACACACAAATCCATATTTCAAGTTTGACTCGGATCAGAAATATTGACTCCAGTGTAGTAACAAGCAATTGTTGAAGGACATATGACACAATGTATGTATGACCATACTATAAGCTCAGATGGCTTTTGGGCCAGGCGAGCTAAAAAATGTTTGTGTGTGTGTGTGATTTGGATTTTTAATGTAGCTTTAACAATATTTCAGTCATATTGCTACGATGTCTGCAGTGTGGCAGTTTATAGTGCTGTCTAGCACTGGGGCATCATGCCGCAGACATGAAGCATGATGTCCCACCCAGTCACATTATCCTGACACCAGGCTGACAAGTCCAAACACTAACCTCTTAATGCTGAGCGCCAAGCAAGGCAGCTGTTAGTACCATTTTTATAAGTCTTCGGTATACTTGGCCAGGGATCGAACCCAACACCTCCTGCATCTGAGGCGGACACTGCAACCACTAGGCCACCGTACCGGTCTCTAAAAAATGTTAAAAATTCATGTACAAGCTAAATCTAAAATGAAGAATTCAACTTGGTTGAAAAAAGGTGTCCACCAACAAGATTGATGGGATGTTTTGAAAAGTGAGAAATTAAAATCTGCATTACTTATTTATGAGACAGAAATTAATCCACTACTGCAAAGTGGAGTTAAAAACATTGTCCCTTAGTATCATCTATGTATTACAGTTTTTTCCCTATACCCCTGAGAATCAAAAGTATATAGTGTTTCTCTACTGACACTAATGGTGTTCTTAATGTGTACTGTCTGAACAAAGGTGGGCACAACATTACGTATGCATACACAGATGGACATCAACTGAAGGCCTGGTACCAAGGTGGCCATAAAATTAAGCATGCATACACAGATGGACACAACTGAAGGCCTGGTACCAAGGTGGCCAAAAAATTAAGCATGCATACACAGGTGGACACAACTGAAGGCCTGGTACCAAGGTGGTCATAAAATTTAGCTTGAGTACACAGATGGGCACAACTGAAGGTCTGGTACTAAGGTGGCCATAAAATTAAGCTTGAGTACAAATGCAGGTATAACAGGAAGTCTTGAGTATAAATGTGAGCATAAAATTTAGTCTGAGTACAATAGTGGGTACAATAGAAGGGCCCAGTACCAAAGTGGGCACAACATTACGACCATGAACAATGGTATGTGCAAACGAAAGCCACCTGGACAAACAGTAAAAACAATCAAGTTTATTTCATAATCAATGTATACATATATATACATGATTTGATGGTATTCTTATTTGTGTCACACCACAGTTTGCATCCAGTACTATTTTATCTGCAGAAGGAAGTTGCATCTAAACAAAGGTAAGGATATGCTGCTACTTCTATAGTATAAAATATCTCATATGCAATTTCTCTAGTACACAATATCTCTTATGCAATTTCTCTAGTACACATTATCTCATATGCAACTTCTCTAGTACACAATATCTCATATGCAATTTCTCTAGTACAAAACATCTCATATGCTATTTCTCAAGTACAAAACATCTCTATGCAATTTCTCAAGTACAAACAGCTCATATGCAATTTCTCTAGTACAAAATATCTCAATCAATTTCTCTAGTACAAAACATCTCATATGCAAATTCTCTAGTTCAAAATATCTCATGCAATTGTTCCAGTACAAAATATCTCATATGCAATTTTTATGGTACAAAATATCTTCACATGCAATTTCTCTAGTACAAAACATCTCACATGCAAATTTTCTACTACACAATATCTCATGCAATTTCTCGAGTACAAAACAAATCATATGCAAATTCTTGAAGGAAAAAACATCATTTGGAATATATAGTAGAGCCAATTTAAGCATACAGATTTGGAATTTATAGTACAGCCAATGCATAATCATTTGGAATTTATAGTACAGCCAATGCATAATCATTTGGAATTTATAGAACAGTCCAAGTGTATTCATTTGGAATTTATAGTACAGCCAATGCATAATTATTTGGAATTTATAGAACAGCCAAAGTGTATTCATTTGGAATTTATAGTACAGCCAATGCATAATTATTTGGAATGTATAGAACAGTCTAAGTGTATTCATTTGGAATTTATAGAACAGTCTAAGTATATTCATTTGGAATTTATAGAACAGTCTAAGTGTATTCATTTGGAATTTATAGAACAGTCTAAGTATATTCATTTGGAATTTATAGAACAGTCTAAGTGTATTCATCTAGAATTTATAGAACAGTCTAAGTGTATTCATCTAGAATTTATAGAACAGTCTAAGTGTATTCATCTAGAATTTATAGAACAGTCTAAGTGTATTCATCTAGAATTTATAGTACAGCCTAAGTGTATTCATTTGAAATTTATAGAACAGTCTAAGTGTATTCATTTGGAATTTATAGAACAGTCTAAGTGTATTCATTTGGAATTTATAGTACAGTCCAAGTGTATTCATTTGGAATTTATAGTAGTCTAAGTTTATTCACTTGGAATATATAAAGTGTATTGATTTGGAATTTATAGTACAGCATAAATAAATTCAACAGGAATTTATAGAACAGCCTAAGTGTATTCATTTGGAATGTATAGTACAGCCTAGGTAAGTGTATTTATTTGGAATTTATAGTACAGCATAAATAAATTCAACAGGAATTTATAGAACAGCCTAAGTGTATTCATTTGGAATGTATAGTACAGCCTAGGTAAGTGTATTTATTTGGAATGTATAGTACAGCCTAGGTAAGTGTATTCATTTGGAATGTATAGAACAGCCTAGGTAAGTGTATTCATTTGGAATTTATAGAACAGTCTAAGTGTATTCATTTGGAATGTATAGTACAGCCTAGGTAAGTGTATTCATTTGGAATGTATAGAACAGCCTAGGTAAGTGTATTCATTTGGAATTTATAGAACAGTCTAAGTGTATTCATTTGGAATGTATAGTACAGCCTAGGTAAGTGTATTCATTTGGAATGTATAGAACAGCCTAGGTAAGTGTATTCATTTTGGAATTTATAGAACAGTCTAAGTGTATTCATTTGGAATCTAAATCTTTTTTAAGTGTATTTATTTGCAACCATTAGGATTTAATCAGCCCATAAAAGATGAAAATTCTTTTATTACATAATTTGGCAAGCATGCTTGTGGTGACTGAAAACTGTGTGTCATTTACATAAATGTTAAAGTAGGGTTTAAGTTTTTATCTTCCCATTTTACTCCAGCATTTACCTTGAACTTATATGATACAGCTTTAACACTGCAGTAAAAATTTCTGTCTAATACCTAGGCAGAGCAAAGGTAGAATAATCCATTTAGTTATATATTGTCAATGGCATTTTAGTATTTGTATACTTATCTATGTCAAATTTTAAAATAAAAATGTCAGTAGTTCTTTGCCCTTTCTTAAAATTTCCCTGATTATCCAGAATATTACTGTTCTGTTTTAATAGTTAAGCTGGATATCTGTACACATGAGAACAGTTTTAATCCTAAACAAGTCCCTCCTGGAGGATTTTTTTATTTATAGAGTACCAAACACAAATATTGCTGGGAATTTCGGTTTGGAAAAGCCTCATTAGACAGTCTTATTATTGGTGTAATAAGAACAAAACTTCCATAGTATAACATCTTTCTTATTAAATCTACATAGTAGCTTTCATTATTCAGTAATTTGCTAGTGGCTTGTACTTCAGTAGTTTTGAAGTGTTTGGTCTAGTTCTGAAACTGAAGGGTTGAAATAATTTTCCATTGTTCATTTATCTGACCAGCCTGACAGAAGAAATTAGACAAATACTGTTCACTGCTGACTACTTAGTCAACCATACTGAAACCATTAGAAAGATGGCATGTGAGTTCTTCTGAATACAAAATTTAATAATTGACTCCTGATACATTTGTTCTCTTGAGTCTCACAAGATTTTCTACTCTGACAGTCACTGTCTTGTCATTAGTGTTTAGGTTTAGCTTTTGTCCATGTTTAGTTTATGGCATTGTCCATGGTTATCTCTACATATGAAATCAAATGTACATTCCCGTTTATTGTGTTCAGTAGGTCACCAATGATAAATATATAACCACATTATATCAGGTTATTTCTTCTTCTGGTATATCAAACTGATCTGTAAAATACGGTGGATCTACATAAGGAACGTATGTATTGCAAATGTACAGGTCACTATCCCATCCAAATACAGTATTAGGTAGTGTAAATCACTGTGTAAAGTCAGTAGGTTCTGTCAAGTGTAAATCACTGTGTAAAGTGTAAATCACTGTAAAGTATAAATCGCTGTGTAAAGTGTAAATCATTGTGTAAAGTCAGTAGGTACTGTCAAGTGTAAATCACTGTGTAAAGTGTAAATCACTGTAAAGTATAAATCGCTGTGTAAAGTGTAAATCATTGTGTAAAGTGTAAATCACTGTGTAAAGTGTAAATCACTGTAAAGTATAAATCGCTGTGTAAAGTGTAAATCATTGTGTAAAGTCAGTAGGTACTGTCAAGTGTAAATCACTGTGTAAAGTGTAAATCACTGTAAAGTATAAATCGCTGTGTAAAGTGTAAATCACTGTGTAAAGTCAGTAGGTACTGTCAAGTGTAAATCACTGTGTAAAGTGTAAATCACTGTAAAGTATAAATCGCTGTGTAAAGTGTAAATCATTGTGTAAAGTCAGTAGGTACTGTCAAGTGTAAATCACTGTGTAAAGTGTAAATCACTGTAAAGTATAAATCGCTGTGTAAAGTGTAAATCATTGTGTAAAGTGTAAATCACTGTGTAAAGTGTAAATCACTGTAAAGTATAAATCGCTGTGTAAAGTGTAAATCATTGTGTAAAGTCAGTAGGTACTGTCAAGTGTAAATCACTGTGTAAAGTGTAAATCACTGTAAAGTATAAATCGCTGTGTAAAGTGTAAATCACTGTGTAAAGTCAGTAGGTACTGTCAAGTGTAAATCACTGTGTAAAGTGTAAATCACTGTAAAGTATAAATCGCTGTGTAAAGTGTAAATCATTGTGTAAAGTGTAAATCACTGTGTAAAGTATAAATCGCTGTGTAAAGTGTAAATCACTGTAAAGTATAAATCGCTGTGTAAAGTGTAAATCACTGTGTAAAGTGTAAATCACTGTGTAAAGTATAAATCGCTGTAAAGTCAATGTTTTATTTTCATGAATAATAGTTAACATATTTTCCCTAGATATGAACTGCAGTCCACTCAGTGGCACAGCAACTGCTCAAGCACCACCCTCACAACTGTCTGTGGGGTGGGATGGGGTGGGAGGTGCTTAGGCCAAGTGTAAATAACTGTAAAGTCAGTAGGTAGTGTCAAGTGTAAATCACTGTGTCAAGTGTAAATCACAGTGTAAAGTATAAATTGCTGTATAAAGTGTAAATCACTGCAAAGTCAACATTTTGCTTTCATGAATATTAGTTAACATATTTTCCATAGATATGAACTGTTGTCCACTCAGTGTGGCACAGCAAGTGTTCAAGCACCACCCTCACAACTGTGTGGGGGTGGGTGGGTGGGTGCTTAGGCCCAGTGGGGGTCAAAAAATGCATATCAAACAACTTTCTCATTTTATTAGGAAGGGGCCCATAATGAAGTTTTGCTGGGGGTGGGTTCAGAACTTATTTTTATGCTACCGAATCTATCTGATCTTCCTCCAGCAGTCTCTCTATTTTTAATACTATTGTTAAGCAATGGAGCATAATCTCTGAATTCAATATCTGTATAACTATGTGTGATGTTGTCTTACAATATAACCATGTGCAATACCACATGTTCTTGTGTTGCCTGTAAGTGAAATCATACTCAATATGAAATATTTTAGCATTTTGATTCTCTACTTTTTTACTAACTCTATCTACATACAATGGTATGAATTACTAACTCCATCTACATACCATGATAGGATAGCAACATTGTGATAAGTTCCAAGAGTTTGCATGTTCAGTATTTATGGGCATACAATGAATGGTCCCTTGATTATGCAATATGAACTACAATATATATCTTTTTTAACAGAGATTTTGTAAAAAAATAGATTTTGCATTACTGTGACCATATTTTCTAATTAAAGATCTGCATTAAAGAAAGAACTACATATAATTTTGCATATTAAGAAATCACAAGATAAATGAACCTATGAGAAATTTTGAGATGAATTCATTCCTTATACATATTGTTATAGTTAAACATCATAATGTAAGTATACATATTAATGTAATTAATGTACATAATAATGCAAAACATAATTATAAGGTGACGATTGGTTGCTGTCAAGTGCAATCACACTAATAATAGACATCTACAGAGGTCTGTCCACATAAATGAACACGAAACACAATTTCTTTACAAATAAAAGTGGTATTAATTAATGCTAACTTTTACAAGCAATCTGGTATGTCAACATTCCTTTATAAAATATTCTACACACTGGTGTAACTTGTGTAAATTAAAATTAATTCAAAAAACTTAATTGGTACTTTGTTTAAAATCTATAACAAAAATGAAAATGATGTTCATGCACCTGAATCATTACAGTCTTCAGTTGTAATATGTTTCTGAATATTATCTCTTAATATGACTGTTGAGTGTATATCTAATACCCCCACCCCACATGAATTCTAGGTTTGTCATGAGCTAAGAATAAGGAATCAACCAGTAAAATATCATATATTAAAGCATACAATATGTATCAGGGTATTACAATTAGTGAATAAAGCAATGTCCAATATGCATATAATATTGCATTAACATGATATAATAAAGTATAAAAAATAGTTTCATATCTAAAATTTAATGGATAAAGAATTGAATATTTCCTGTGAAAGAAAGTATTGACCAAAATGAATGTAATCTCATGTTTAACTGTGATATTAACCACCAAAAATGTTTGGGTATTAAAATGACCAAATAAGGAACTAACCAATGTGTATTTTAAATCACATAAGCTATTTATTGTAATAAGAATGTATATTCCACTCTGATGAATGCTGCCAGCCAAAAAGCATACATTAATAGAAATCACAGATGATTACACATACAGACCTCTTTGAAAAGCAAATAATGAAACATGGATTCTGTCATGATATTAATTCAATTTCTGCACAAAAATCAAACAGAACACTTCATAGATAACTCAAGTCATTGCACAGAAACCATTTTACTTTGGTGGGTCACAGCCATTTTGACCTATTTTCAACCTCCAGATTAATAGGTGTGGATCTCTGGTGTTTAATACTTTTTTCATAATAGGCTATACATGGCAGCTAGTATATTTGGTGGAGGAAGAACACAGAAAGACCTCTGAAAATAACTATCAACCCAAGGTAAGTTACTGGCATGTTTTCTCACATACCCACATTGGTCATTTCCTTATACCACTCCGCCACTTGGGTCCCTCCAAATTAATAGACTTCTAAATATAACATAGTTATATATTAATAAGCCACCCCAATGCCCACCTACCCTAGCTCTTTTATCATTTTCAAACTCATTTAGGCTATAAAAAACTTTAATAATTTCAAACTCATTTAGGCTATAAAAAACTTTAATAATTTCAAATTCATTTAGACTCCAAACTAGATGCAGATAAATGTGATTATGAAGTTTTCTGCAAGGAAAACATATTTTAGTTATGATGATTTCTGGTGACAAATGTAAACTGTCTGTACAACTGAAGATTAATCATTACTATGTCACTCCTGATGATCACTGGTGACAAATGTACATTGGCTGTACAAGATTAATGATTATCAATGTCACTCCTTATGATCAATGGTGACCAGTTTACACTGTCTGTACAACTCATGATTAATCACTATTACATTACTCCTGATGATCACTAATGACACATGATAATGGGTGTACAAATCAAGATTAATAATTATTATGCCATTCCTGATGATCACTGGTGACAAATGTACATTGGCAGTACAATTCATGATTAATCACTATTACATCACTCCTGATGATCATTGATGACACATGATAATGGCTGTACAAATCAAGATTAATAATTATTATGCCATTCCTGATGATCACTGATGACACATGATAATGGCTGTACAAATCATGATTAATCACTATTACATTACTCCTGATGATCACTGATGACACATGATAATGGCTGTACAAATCAAGATTAATAATTATTATGCCATTCCTGATGATCACTGATGACACATGTACACTGGCTGTATGACTCAAGATTAATCATTATTACATCTGTATTATGATATCACTCATTATGACATAAGCAGCATAGCATTAGGAACTACATTTATAATCTGGCGTTAATTTTGCTCTAAAACAGCCTATGTCAGCAATATCTCAAGACAAGTGTGACATGGTGGCCAGCAACATACTCCAATCAAAACATCCTAGTCCAATGTGACATGGTGGCCAGCAACACAGGGTTCATACAGAATTCTTAATGATAAATTCAAAGACTTTTCCCAATCTTTTAAAGACCGCATAGATTTCCAAGACCATTTTCGCTAACATTTTGTATACAAGTTATGTTATATGAGAAAACAACGAATGCAAAATACTATAATATTGTTTAATGATGAAATGAAACTGAATGGGTCATCAGAAGAAAGAAACCAGGAAAACTCTACATCTGAATCTAACAACCTTGGACAATTTTATTTGTGATTATGGAAAGAAATTAAAATGTTTGGGTTTATTTCAATTTTCAAAGACTTTTAAAGACCTCAGGGTAATCTGCTAGATTTTCCCAAACTTTCAAGGCCTTGAAAATGCTACCTCATTTTTCCCAAACTGTCAAAGACCTTCAAAGACCGTATGAACCCTGTAACATACTCCAATCAAAACATCATAGACTCTTGCCAATCAAATAAATTCAACTCTCTAAGAGAGACTTATAGGAAACCGTGGTGATAGTTGCCAAACTGATAATATTTATGGCAGAGATGAATATCCAATCCTCTAGAAGATGCCTAGAGGAAACTGAGGTGATAGTAAGTTTTTCGGCAGATGAGTATCCTGCTAGGTAGGTGAATAGATAGATCATGACAATAAAAGGTAGACAATGAAAATGACATTCTGTGACATTTATACATCAATGAAACATCTGCATGTGGTGTCATTCCTTCAAATTTTGAATAATAATAAGAAACAGGGCAGATTTTATTGAATCATTGGTCCTTATTCAAACTGTAAATGAAACCACAAGGGTAACATAAATATCAAGAAATTTAATTGACCACATTTATACCATACTACCAGACAATGTGGTAAATGTTAAAGTACCGAATATTCGTCTTAGTGACCACTACCCTACTTTTCTCACAAGGCACATAGAAACAAGACACAGATTTATGTTGATAGTTGTTTTAAAAACTTTCACAAATAACAATTTACCTAAATAAAGTTCCATGAAATATAATCTATATTTATGACACATATGAAGCTTTAGGGGTGTGGACTGACTTATTTGTAGATGTAGCACAGAAACTCCATCAGGTAAGGTATGAAATCCAACCTAATTGGCTTACAACTGAAACCTCAGATGTTGTAAAAGCATGAAACCAATTCAAGGCAATGGGAAACCATACACAATATAAAGCGTGGATAAATAAAAAATCCAGTATGATTAAAAAAGCTAAAAATTATTATCATTAAAAAAGTACAACTCAAATTATACTTTGAGAGTTTTCAATGAACCCACTTAGGAACACAAACATCAGACCAATAAAATGTGCTAATATTTAGTAAATTACACTAGTGTCTCTAATGACACTGATATAAAAATATATTCCATGATTTCTTTCATCTACAAAATTAAAGGAAGTAGTGATGGAAACCAACTGTGATGAATTAACAAAGAGTAGCATGAAAGGCAAAATTTATGTTATCCACCTGCTTAATAGTCCTCTTTGTAGATGACTTTGGTGAAGAAACCTTTATTTGTCTGTGATATGAAAATGAATGTCATTGCTCAGAAGCCATTTTTCTTCTTTCAATTAGTAACATGGACCGTTGGACCCCCAAATAAATATCCTTCTTCTTTCCCCATAGTGTAAGCCATCCACAAAGTCTGGTATGTCATGTATATCTAATGGTTTTTGTTCATAAGCCACAGTGACCAAGATCACCAACCTTTTGACTCCAAAATCAATAGAATTTTTCGTTACACCAAGTGCAAGCAGTTCACAAAATTTGGTAACCACAGATGATGTAAAAGACACAATTTAATTACTTTAGGCTAGTGACCTTGACCTTGGACCTTTTGAGCCCAAAATCATTACAGTTCTTCCTTATTGCAAAGTTTGGTAACTATAGATGGTGAACAACTAAAGTTATTGTGCTGAAACCAAATTGGTAACAGATGGACGGACATATCTTCAAACACAGACAGGCATGATCATAACATGCAAAAAAGTATGCACTAGCAAAATCCACAGTAAGGTACATCTTAATATCCCTAGAGAGGTACATTTTCATATTCTACCAGTATAAAATAATTCTGTTCTAAATGTCCACCTGAACTAAATAATAAGAAAGCTACATGACTTGATGAGATTGGTCCTTTGCTTTTGAAAACATCTTCCTCTTCTAATTTCAGAAAGCAGAGCATTCATAACCAGTTTAAGTACTGTAACCTTATCTGTCCCCAAAATACCAATTTTTAAAAATAAAATGTTTCTTTGATAATACTTGCCCAAAAATAATACATTATAACTACTACTACCTTGCAAATCCAGCCCTCTCAGACTAAATATTTTAGCTAAAAAGCTAAAAGTTATCTGTCCAACTAGGTGGCAGTTAGAGTTATTTCCCCCTGATACTAAGATTGTCACCAAATCATATGTGTATTATAACTGGGTAAGTATTATTGAAGAAACATATTTTACTAATAACTGGTTTCTTCTTCAAATACATAACCCAATCATAATACCTTAGGAGAATATGAAAGAGGTTGAGGGAGATACATCCCCTTACCCTGCAGAGACCATCAATGGTTCCCTGAAGCTGTTGAATGACCTGGAAAGGTAACCTTTTCCACCATGGGTAATGGTTCCGCCAGATCAAATTGGGCATTTTAGAATGAAAGATCTCTAATAAAAACTGGAGAAGTATACAGGGATCTCCATCCCATAGTGTGGATAATTACAGTTAGAAAGTTTTGCTCATATGCAGTGTTTGTGGTAAATGTCCTAACACTGAGAGCCAGATTTATTGCTGTGGGTTTAATCTGATATGTGGAACACAATACAGCCACTTTATTCCGGATGAAAGTGTCCATGTTGATATACCATCCTTCATTTCTTCCTAAGGCAAAATGAGGCATGATCTCCCTGGATGCAACGGCTTTGTCTTCCTGAAACACCACTTCAGAGCTCACACTGATTTCTGTAGATGACCTTGTGATGAAGTGTCCAGAATAGACAGGAATCGTTAGCAATATCTGATTCCCTATGAATGGAGGACTGTTTTTGACACTGAAAGCATGAGTGATACTGATCCATCTTGTCGAAACTGCACACAGATGGGTTCACAAACAGGTAATTTATTTGCTGATTTTGCCTGCCAATTGCCAAAGTAGTGAACTAATTAGACAGCTCAAATGGTGTCTTGTTCAGCCAGGTTAATACCCAAGATAAATTCCACCTGGGCATGGATCCAGTTCACTGGCTGGGTGAAATCCAAATTAAAAAGGTCAAATAGGTCTTTGGTTTCTCAGATATCCTCTTTTCTATGAAAACACAGTGTGCCAGTGATCGTGGAATGGTAGGTTTAATTGAGATAGGTGCCAACTGCTTCTCATCAAAGAGCCATAGAAAGTTAGCTAATGCAGTATGGATGCCTGCATTGGTATAAAGAGTGCTTGTGCATTCCACTGAGAATATACTCCATTACATTCATACACCTCTAATGTGGATGGCCATCTCAACTGAGGGATTTTCCACCACTTCTTGTGGTAACTGTTTTGTTCTTATGGGCATCTTTTAATAACATCCAGATGTACAGGTTCAGTAACTCTGTATTGTGATGAAACACTCGCCATCATTGTTGCCTAATACAGATGAGGGAATGACTAGATTCCTGGCAATTCTGTTGCAAGATTGATGACGTTGATCCAAGATTCCAATCTGAGTTGAGTAATCAGAAGAAATAGAAACTCCAATTCTTTTGGTTCCTGTATCACCTTGAAAGCCTGAGGTGTTGGCTAAGTGTATACATTTGACCAATCCAATATATAGAAAGATTGATTATCCAAGCCTTCTGGATCTGGATTAGTGAGACAAAGGTTGGGATCTTTGGCATTCCACCTTATCGCCAATAGGTCAATTCCATCAGGCATCTGTTGAGCGAAAACTCAGGGATGAAGAAACCATTCTGTTTTATTTGTTCCTTCTTGCAGGACAATGAGTCCATCAATACATTAGCCAGCCTAGCATATGTTTTACCTAAATGTGGATTTGTCATAGAGGACACCACTGTAGAAACTCCCAAAACGAATACAAAACAGTGACCACAGCTCAGCAGGCAAAGGAATTCTCTAGCAGATGGATTGCTCCCATATAGACATGGAATCTACCATTGCATTAATTCAATCCTTTTCATGGGGGACACATATTCTTTACATGAATATTGATTCCAGACCTAATCAACCATAACCTTGAAATGGTATGAGGCTGGAGATGTCCTTGTTGAAGTTACCCAAAATCAGATGCAAGATCACCTCATTAATATGAATGGATCTCGCTCAAAATCAAAGTCATCCAAAATCAGATGCAAGATCACTTCATTAATATGCATAGCTCTTGCTCAAAATCAAGTCATCCAAAATCAGATGCAAGATCACCTCATTAATATGCGAAGCTCTTGCTCAAAATCAAAGTCATCCAAGATCAGATACAAAATCACCTCATTAATATGCATGGCTCTTGCTCAAAATCAAGGTCATCCAAGATCAGATACAAAATCACCTCATTAATATGCATCCATTTTGCTCATTATTTCATTCATCTAAGGTCTTGAAAATACAGGGCATGACAAATCAATTAGTGAGGCTGTTTTCAATATATTAAAAAGGTCATAGAATACTTAAATTAGTTACACTGCTCTGATATAGAATGGCATAGACTAAATTTCAATGTATGAAAAACATCACAGAGTACTTAAATTAGTTACATCAAACAAGGATACTGCATATTAGCAACTTTATGAATAAAATGTCATATAAGGTGATTTTCTACAGGTCTTGTTGAAGGTTCTTGGTCAGTTGCATTGACCCTTGTCTGCATGTATAGGTCTTCAGCACTGCTTTGGATTAATATAACCAGACCAGACCTGGGTAAATATAACCAGCCCTGGGTTAACATAACCTAACCTGGATTAATATAACCTGACCTGGATTAATACAACCAGACCTGAATTACCAGTAATATAATGAGACCTAGGTTAATATAACCAGTCCTGGATTAATACAACCAGACCTGGATTAATATAACCAGGCCTGGGTTAACATAACCTAACCTGGATTAATATAACCAGGCCTGGATTAATACAACCAGACCTGGATTAATATGACCAGACCTGTGTTAATATAACCCGACCTGGGTCAATATAACCAGACCTTGGTCAATATAACTGACATCATACTCATAACAAGACAGGAAAACATATTTCACAATCTTATTAACTAATCTGACCAAGTAAAGAATTGTGAAAACCTGTATAAATCACAAAATGAACTCAACAACAGCAAAGACATTCCATATTACAAATGCACTCATACATTAACCTAGACTTTCGAGATTACAAAATGTACTTGTACATTAATCTAGACTTTCCTCATTACAAAAAGTATTCAAACATTAACCTAAGCATTCCATATTACAAAATGTACTCAAACATTAATCAAGACATTCCATATTACAAAATGTGCTCGTACATTAACCTAGACTTTCTATATTACGACATTTACATTAATGCAAATGCTTGGAATAAACATTGTCATAATTCTTCTTTCACGTATGTTTCTTCTTTCCTCATCTCATACTTCTCTCTCCATGCTTTAATAAAACCAGGATGGGTGCGGACATAATCGGCAGCTTTGTACATCAGCCTCATGAACTCAGATACATCAAAAGCATAGTTTGTGAATTTAGAATGAGCACCTAGGGTTGGATGATGACCCTACAAAAGAATCACGTTAGATGAGTAATTAATGATCTAAATAGACACCTTACATGTAAACACTAATGCGATTTTCAAAGCCAGGGTGACCCTACAAAAGAATCACGTTAGATGAGTAATTATTGATCTAAATAGACACCTTACTTGTAAACTCTAATGCGATTTTCAAAGCCAGGATTCTCATGGTTTTCTATGAAAATCAAGTCTCTTTTACACATTGTATCAGGACATGTTAACAAAATGTAATGATGTTTGGTTTTAATGTATAATGCATAGCTAAAAATACTATATTAATTGTTAATTACTTAAGTGTTATGGCATCACTTTTTAATCCTTTAGCATAGACTACATGCTACATGTAGTGGACATTTTGGTAAATTTGCTGAGCATTATGGGCAAAATAAATTGGAAGGCAAAACAGCACCATTTTCGTTTTACACTGACTACGATTGGCATATGTTATTTGTGATTTAAACTTAACAACCAATCGATTGTTTCCTTACAATACACACATACAATATGAAGCCAACTGCCAATCAATTGACTGTTTTCTTACATTACACACATACAATATTAAGCTAACAGCCAATCAATAAATTGTTCCTTTATATTACACATATACAATCAATTTATTGTTCTTCTAAATTAAATACCTATGACAGGGAGCTAACAGCCAATCAATTTATTGTTCTTTCAAATTACACACATACAATAGGGAGCTAACAGCCAATCAATTTTGCGAAAAGAAATGATTAAAAGGACTTTCACTTTCTAGTAACAGTTGCTATATTGGAAGTCAGAGACTGGCATCAATGGCTCAAATGTGACAAGAGATCATGCCATTCTATCAAATTTGGTAAAGTTTAATTGTTATGCAAGAAAAATCATTAAAAGCTTTCTATATCTTTCATAGTAGTGACCATATTTGATGGCAGACTGACAACATTTGTCAAGATGTCAAAGGTTTTTATGCCAGGATGCTTTCTGTAAAATTTTGTGAAATTCTGTTAAGTGGCTTGTGAGCAGAAGTGCTTTTAAAAGTTTTCTATTTTGGATAACAGCAAGAATGTTTTAAAGGCAGGTCAGAATAATTTTCAAAACCTGAAAGGACTTCATGCCAGGATGCTTTCTGCCAAATGAAGTGTTTATCTGTCATGTAGCTTTTGAGAAGAAGTCATTTACAGGTAATGTGGTTGGTCAAAATTCAATGATTCAAAAACTTAATGTTTCTTTTCACAAGGCCAAAATCATGAGTTTCCTGTTTCATCATGAAACAAGAATCCTTCAAAGGGACTGATGCTCTACTGGCAGGAAAGAATCTCCAGGAATTCAAAATAAAACCCTTTCTTCCTTTAACTGCTGAGTGTTGAAATCTCTCTCTGATATTCTTCAGCAATAACAAAATTTTCAAATTAGCTGTTGTGGTAGATAATGGATGTCAGAATGGAACCATTTTCATTTAGGAACAAGGCATCATAAGAAGTCTTCTGGCAGAAACCCCCTTTTGATGTCTTTCCATTTTTTAAGGATAAACAATAACAAGAATTTAATGATGTCTGCCATGGATTGGCACCATTTCCATTTAGGACCAGCTAGACATCATAAGAAGTCTTTTGGTGTAAGACCATCCATCTTAGAAAAGTAGTAATAGGATGATTTCCAAGATGGCTATTGTCGCAGCCATATTGGAAGTCAGATCAGAATCATTTTCATTTATGACTAACAAGACCTCATAAGAAATCTTTCAGTAAAATACCCATGCGGATATGACTATCCATTCAAAAGAAATAGTGATAAAAGATTTTCAAAATGGCTACTGTGATGGCAAGCTGTACCATTTTCATTTAGAACCAACCAGACATCATAAGAAGTCCTTAAGAGAAAGCTCCATGTTGACCATCCATTCAGGAGAAATAGCAAAAAGATTTTCAAGATGATCACTGTGGCAGCCATATAAGACATCAGACTGGCACCTTTTCAAGTAGGGTTAACTAGATATAATAAAAATTCTTTTAGTAAACAAAAACTTAGATCAATATGAATTTCCATTCAGCAGGAGTAGCAATAGCTAAATTCTCAAGATGGCTGGTGTGGTGGCCATACTAAATATCATTTTTCGTTAAGAACCAACCCGACATCATAAGAAGTATATTAGTTAATATAACCATCACTTAGGATGAGTAGCAATAACAAGATTTTCAAGATGGCCACTGTGGCAGCCAGATCAGCACCATTCTTATTTAAGACCAACTAGACATCATCAGAAGGCTTGCAGTGACACCCCAGACTGATAAGATCATCCATTTAGAAGTAGCAATAAGATTTTCAAGGTGTCCACTGTCATGGCCATATTGAATGTGAGAGCAATGCCATTTTCATGAAGGACCAACTAACTGTGGGATTTATGTGTGTGTAAAATTTCAAGGTAATCCTCCAAGTAGTTTAGGAGGATTAGTGATAACAAACTTGTGCTAATGAACAGATCAAGGACTGACAATGCATGATTGGCAACAGACTATCCCATAAACTTGTCTAGTCTATCTGTCTGCTAGAGCTAACAATGTACAGTAGGTATTTATGCAAAATGTCTGTTATAATTAGTTTTTATAAAATATTACCAAATGTTGACCAGATAAGCAAATGTTTTAACATATTAAGTGTGTCTGAAGCATAACTTCCGTGGTTTCAATACAAATGCAACATATCAGTAAATTTCCTTTTCTGTACAAATATGTTATTGTGGGTTTAATGCCATCTTTCAGCACATGATAGGCTATACATGGCGGCCATTACAACTGGTGGAGGAAGGATGCAGGAAAGCACACTGACACGAGAAGTTACTGGCAAACTTTCTCACACGCCCACATCAGCTGTGCCTAAGATTTGAACAAATGTAGACAGAGGTGAGATGGCAGTGATTGCTAAAGGCAAGCACTTTAGACCACCAATTTTAATTCTAATATGAAGAAACATTATTCAATCAATACAAGAGTTCATGTATATTTTGAACAAAATGGATTGTGTATTGCAATTAAATATGTCAAGGACTGTATCTAATGCCTAGCACCCTCAAACCAGTGACTGCAGAAAATAAATAAGGTCTAGAATCTGACAAAAACAAATTGCATAATAACCCAATTTAGTGTAAGCCCAGTGTCAATCACCTTGTATCAATGTAAGCCCAGTGTCAATCAAGCCCCTATTAGTTTAACTCCAGTGTCAATCACCTGTATCAGTTAGCCCAGTGTCAATCAACTCCCTATCAGTGTAAACAGTGTCAGTCACCCTGTATCAGTGTAAGCCCAGTGTCAATCAACCCCCTATCAGTTTAAGCCCAATGTCAACCAACCTCTTATCAGTGTAAGCACAGTGTCAATCAACTCCCTATTAGTTTAAATCCAGTGTCAATCAACCTCTTATCAGTGTAAGCCCAGTGTAAGTCACCCTATATCAGTTTAAGTCCACTGTCAATCAACCCCCTATCAGTGTAAACATAGTGTCAATCACCCTGTATCACTTTAAGCCAAATTTCAATCACCTTGTATCAGTTTAAACCCAGTGTCAATCAACCTACATCAGTTTAAACCCAGTGTCAATCAACCTCCTGTCTCAAAGACCCAATCCAAATAAAACCTGGGGAAAAAACAGAGAAAAAGCACAGGGGGTTAGGGAGGTTCCATTTATCCTAATGAAACCTTCCCCCTCTTTGCTACATGTGTACATTTTTTTAAAATCTGCCTGATTTTGGGAACAGGAGGCATCTTCCCACCTTTAATAGTTCTAATGCATTTGCATTTTTATGTGCTGCAACTCTGTATTGTGGAAAATGCCACTGTCACTTCTTTGACTGCTTTACTGCTCTGACTACTGGCTTTCTGACATACCACTCTGTTTATCTAGGATGCTTTCTTTCTAATTCAGATCAACTGATTTGAGTGATTTTTGAAAAAAAAGTTGTTTCAAGATATGTCAATATTTAACAAAAGTGGCCCTATTTAATGGTTGATCAGCACCATTTAAAAAAAAAAATTAAATGTCAGGTTGCTGTTTGTAAAATTTGGACCAATTCTGTTAAGCAGGCTGTGAAATCAAGTCATTAAGTCAAGTTTTATATTTGGAGTAAATGTGGCCATATTTGATGGCAGACTGGAATCATTTGTCCATCTTTTCAAGCCCCTTATGCCAGAATGCCTTGAATCAAAATTTGTCAAATTCTGTCCAAGGAAGATATCAAAACAAATCAAATTCTGTCCAAGGATGATATCAAAACAAATCAATTTATAATGAGTGTCATTTTTTATTTAATACATTTAAATGTGTTTTTGCAAAACATTTGATGATCGATTGGCATCATGTATAAGAAATTGAAGCTCTTCATGACAATATGTTTTCTGTTGCTTAGGTCCAATTCTGCTGAGTGATTTGTGAAAAGTCATTGAAAGGTTTTACAATTTTAGTATTGGTGGCCATTTTTGATGACAGAAGCAGCAGAGAGGGTAAACAGACCAGAATTTCAGACCAAAATAAAGATTCCTACAATGGGTGACAAAATCCAAGCGTCATTAACGTTAAATCAGGGATGGTAAAAAGACCAGAATTTCAGACCGAAATAAAGCTTCCTACAACAGGTGAAAAAATACAAGCGTCACTGAGAATTCTAATCAGGTTATTTTTTTGTGCATCAAATATATTTACCTGGAGAGTCCCCCCACATAGGTGTAAAAAAAAGGTAATGGTCTCTCAACCAAAAATTTTATTCAGACCTACACAATATCGCGACTGAGGATCATGTAAATTTATCATGATAAATCCATGAGGAATTGGTTGAGTGCATGAAAAGAAGTTTCTGAATTTAATCGTATCCACGTCCCCTGAACACCAGGTCTGATGAATGTTTCGCAGAGTATGTGTATCGACTCCATTAAACATAACTAAAAGATTGCAGTTATCTCTGATTACTTTAGGTATTTGTGTATATTGCTGAGTAACATAAACCACATCCATGTTTTTGAGCCTGCCTCGAGAAAATATCCAAGCTGGATTTGATTGTTTGTCTAGCATCACATCATTGCATACTACAACATTATTAATACATATATCGAGATCATCTACAGATGGAGCTTCATCAATATTGGTGATAAAATCAATAATATCATTACCGTTCTCGTCCAACAATTTTGCATTTTCATTAAAATTTTTAAGCACATTGTAGCATCGCTGATCATCTACAGATGGTGCCACTAAATACAACTTACCCCACTTGAGCCATCTCATTATCAGGTTAAGCAACAATTGTGTCTTACCAGACCCAGATGGACCTATGATAATTGCTCTGACGGAATTTGGTAGCATTGGATGATGCTTGACTGGCTCTTACTTTCATGTCGCTGAGAAATCAATGATATCCATATTGTATATATATAATAAATAATATGAATTTATGTTGTGTTCGATGCAGAGCCCCCACCTCCACCAGTGGATTAACAACAATAATGATGAGGAATAAAAAGTGTGCACTTACAGGCAAGTGTATGAAATGTGGTAAAAAAAAAATTACAAATTTATTTCTAATAAAACAAGTGGATATTGCTGCTTCACTGGGAAAATTACCAGGAGCTGCATGGGCTAAGTATCCTGGTGAAAAGCATCTTTCTGGACATAATTATTGTGGTCCTGGAACCAGACTTGATATCGAACTTGATGAACGAGACCAACCAAGACCTGAAGAGTATCCAATAAATATGATTGATCAAGCATGCCACGTTCATGATGTTGCGTATAAAAATAAAGATTAACAACAACGACATATTGCGGACGTGAAGTTGATTCACACATTAAATTCCATAAAAAATAAATCTCTCAGAGAAAAACTTGCTAGCTTCCTAATAAAATCTGCAATGAAAGGTAAACTAGTGCTAGGGGCCGATAATTAATCAACCGATTATTATTATAATAATGGAATCTATTTATTATAGTCCAAGAGGATATTAGAGGGGTAGAGCAGCGATTAGTAAACATGCTGATGCGGCAGGTGTCACACATTCTGTTGCTGCAGACTGGTTAGCACGACAGGCAATATGGCAAATGTATCTACCACCACCTAAAAAAATTCAGTATGCACATTTTGATGTCAGCACTCCCAATGAAGTTCGTCAAGTAGACATTTTCTTTTTACCACATGACACTATTAAAACTGGTAGACGTCAAATCACGCACAGTCAAATATGCATTGACTGTCGCTGACGTTGCAAGTAGATATAAGGAAGCAGAGCCGCTATCAACTAAAACAGCAGCTGAAGTTGCATCTGCGTTCGAACAAATTTATCAATGAGGATCCAGACCACAAGGTGGTCTACGATGGCCACAGTTGCTACAGGTTGATCCTGGCAAAGAATTTCTTGGTGCAGTATCATCCCTGATGAAACAACATAACATGAAAATCAGATGAGGGCACACTGCAATTCATCGCAATCGGGCAATCGTTGAACGATTTAATTGAACACTTGCTGAGTGGTTATTTGGATATCAGTATGCACAGGAAATATCCCTGAACAAAGTTCAAAAAGACATGAGATCTCATGAATGGGTTGCAAGACTACCAAGAGTGATAGCTGTGTTAAATAATGAAGTTACTCTTGGAATTTCTATGAAACCCATCAATGAGAACACACACACACACAAAAATACCAATACAAAGACATGACTCTTTCTCAAAACAGCCAGAACTAGGTAATGTGACTGTCAGATATTTATATGAACCTGGTGAACTTGAAGGTGGTAAAAAAGAGAGTGACTGACCCAGTCTGGAGTGTAACCACACATAAAATTTCCAGCATGGTAAGATCCATGGATAGACCTGCAACTGCTCCACAACATAGATTTGTATGTGAACAATTACAAGTAATTCCTGAAGATATACAATTACCACTGCCTTCAGTTTTGTGAAAGCAGTGCACCAGCGTCCCAACATTGATTACATTCAAGACAGGTCAGCATCACATTTTTGCGTGTGTGACCAAGACTACTATTAATTCTATCCACGGTAAACTATCTTCAATTATTATTCGAATACTGCCACAACATTACTGTGTTACAGCTTGCACAATGACTTTTCTGTCACTGTTTCATTGTCATAATAAATTCATCATCAAGATCAAAGTGGCGCTTATTTGTTTTATTTGTTTTGTCACATTGCTGATAACTAGCTAATTTATTTCTTACTACATCATTGCTATTGCCAGTAGTTTGATTATTATTTACTGGGAAGTCTGTGATAACCCTCCACAGCTTTGATATTCTTCTGACTTGAGACACTGCCAGATAAACTAAATTTGACCATTCAGTATGACCATCGACAATCCATATATTTGTATCAGAAATAGTTAATCCCTGTGACGAATGAATCGTTATAGCATATCCTAGCGTCCATGGAGATTTATCCATTGTTAATGTGCTCTCAACAGCATTCACAGGAACTAAAACAATATCATTTAGTACAAGATTTTGTTCGTCGTTAATTCTGGGAATTTCAACATCAATATTATGCTGTTGTGTATCTGCTGGGCGATAACACAGTGGTACAGGTAGATCTGAAAATTTTTCTTTATGTAACAGAAATAATTGTTGTTGAAGTGTATCACGAACTAACTTTCTACTTGCAACTATCAAATCTGCAGGACTCCATATATTCCAAAAATCATTCATAGGAGTTTCTGGAATTACTTCACGCATTATTTCACACTGTATTTTATCTGGCTGTAGTCTGATTAATTTTTTAAACTCCCTTCTGGATCAAGCACTCGGTAATCATTAGTTATTTCCTCATAATAATCTACAAACGTTTTTAGCCATTCATACAGAGATGATCCAACAAAAGGTGGCAGTTGACCATGATCGCCACACATAATAACTGCAGTATTCTGAGTCAATAACCAATCAAGAAATATTTTTAACATATCTAGTGACACTGTGCAAATTTCATCCCAAACAATAATCTTGAGAATGTATTTTTCACCCATTTGTTCAGGAGTCCATGCATCTCCTTTGCATCTAAAGAAACTGTGATAAGTTTGCGATTTAACTCCACGTTCGCTCATTTCTCTGGCAAGCCAATGAGCTGGAGTTAATACAATCACTTCTGAACAACTGTTCAGGAATAATTCATCGCACACATTGTTTTACCAGAACCACCACACCCATTAAAATAAACAGTTTTATGTCTAGCTATGGGATCATATACCAATGGTGCTGATTGCAACACTGATATTTGATTATTCTTGTGGTATATATCCTTAAATTCAACGTCGGCTGATTCAGAATAACCAAGTATCTTTTCTCATTTTATTCTCCACTCGCCCCATGATGCATCAGTACCAATCTTTAACAAATCCATATATTTTTATTGATATAAAATGAATTTGTGGCAACTCTAACCGCAGTATCAGGAAATCTGTTTATCATCGATAATAAATTTATCGAAACATACGCTAACATCGAAGATCTTAAATGTGTAAACTGTAGTGAGTCACCATAAAAAATATCGCTCACAATTGTACCTAATTTAGTTCCGTCTGACAAGTAAGCATTATTCCGGCTTATAAATGTGCCTTTATCTGCTGTATCAGTAATTATAAAATTAAGTTTGGCATCATCGATAATTAGTCGACAACAATGTCATTTGTGATCACATGAACCACCCTGAGTAAATTTACCAATTATTTGTCTGCCGAGATCTTTTGCAAGTTTATTTTCACATTCAATTTCATCGTGATTACGCTCAAAGATTTCATCAAGAACAGATCTTTCAATGACAGGTAACCAGACTTGTTTCTGTCGACAATATGATATTATTACTTCACTTACGGTTAACGATGCTAAAATTCCTGCATAATGCATATATTGTAATAGTACTGTTGGGCTAAAACATTTTTCTGAAAAATGATGACCAAACCAGACATAAACAATCAGATGGAGATTTTCCATGAATGAATATGATTCAATACGTGCAAATCCAGTCAGATCAAAATCTGGTAAATATCCATTTATCACAACTCTGGTCATTTCGTGTGTTGGATGTCCAAATCTCTTAATATAATCAGAACACACTCCCATTCCAAGAAAACTTTCAGGAAAACATGCAACCATATCAACTGAGATAACATCTCCACAATCGTATTTCATATTCCACAATCCCCCATGTCCGTATTCGATGCAGCTTAGCTGCACATCAACAAGAAATTCCAATCTTGTCGGTTTCCATTAATTTTTCTCCTGAGCAAAGTGAGCAGCAACTGGTAAAACAATTACTGAGTAATTGTTCAGCATCATCGGTATATTTTAATGCAAGATTTTTCATTTCTGAGTGGAGAAATTCTGCACGATAAATATCTCCATTAGGTCGTACAAACTGATCATAATTTCCACATTCGGAACTTTGAAAACAACCATACAGATACAGGATGACTTTTGCTAATTTTATTTATAAAATAAAAAATATCACGGTCTTAAAATTTAACAGTTCTATCTCATGGAAATATTGTTACATCCATCGTCCACGCATGCGCATAATGATAACAATTTCTAACGAAGCTCCTTTCAATTTAGACTTTGATTCGTACAAAATCTCGCCGGTTATTGTTTTCACCCTTATTGGAAATTTTAATTTCTTTTCCAGTGAGGCAACATCATTGATCGTAGCACCATGTTCCTTGGCACGCTCAGCCCACTCGTTAATTTTTTTACGTCATAAATCTGTTAAACCATTTCCATGTATAGCGTTTGTAAAATATTCTGTAACTCGCTCAGCTACACAATTCAGTGTCGAAAGTTTCATCAGTTTGAGATCATCAATGCAAGGCTTATCATTCAGAGGATATATCACATAAACAACTGCTGTCACAGGGTATGCTCATTCATAATATGGTTTGTCAATACCAGTTAACACTCCTGGTTTGGAATTTTTACTCAACTTTACAATATCTCCAGCATGATGTGATTCTCGAACAGGGTCACATTTGTCACAGATAATCCATGTGTCGTCTAGCTCTACAATAAAGTTTATTCTAAATAAGTATCTTTGTTTGTCGAGATAATTAATGATTGTTCTTGCTTGTTGGTCATTCATTATAGCATCAATGTTGCGCATGATTCTGAATGTTGACCACATATGAGCCGTGCCATCATTGCAAAATTCCTTCTTGGCTTCATGGATATGATTCATCGAATCAACCAGAACTTGCATCAAAAAGCTGAACTGCTTACCCTCCAGCAAGTCGGGATATTCTGTCAAGATCAAATCTAGCTTGAGAAGGCTTGATTGCAGATAATTCTGTAAATTCTTCCATGTTATAATTAAGGCAAATATATATTTAAATTAAATCTCCGTATATAATATATAATGATTCGAGCAAAGAATAACTGCAAGTGGTTGATGATTGGCTCTACAACTAATTGTAATAAGTCCTGTGTAAATGAATTTTGTGGATACCACCTGCAAAGCGTGCAGCGAGAAAGTCAGGGACTGAAACCATGTTTAAAATGTAACAAGGGAGTCCAGGGAAAATCGCAGTTGTGTATAGACTGTGGAGGCAGAAAATACAAAGCTTTGAAATTGTATTATGATAAAAAAAATAATGAATCTCCTATAAAAAATGCTGAGGATCTCGCTAGATTTTCACGCTAGCATCCCACATATTTTTTCTAGTAATAAAATAACAATTTAGACAAATAATATTTAATATATAAATGGAGGAAAGAGAATTTGTAACACATCCTATCATTAAAAAACTATGAGGCATCTCGTGATGGTATCATCAGAAATTGTAAACTAAAAACACCAGTCAGTTCAGTTGATAATGCTGGTTATCTTAGATAACCTCTGTCATAAATTTATCTATGAATGTTTTCATGGACTGATTGAAAAGTTCTTGTGATTGATCACATTAATGGCAGAAAAATCAATAATTATTTGAGTAATCTGCAGGCTATTACACAGAGTTAGAATTCTGCATGAGTGGGTATTGGAAAATATAGTAAACTTGCAAGATCGGTTATATCTGTAAATACAGAGATATGGGAAGAAATAGAATTTCCATCGATATATGCAGCTGCCAAATATTTCTGCATTCACCCATCTTCGGTACAATGTGTTGCAGATAAAATAAATCAGCATTTTCAAAGAAATACAAACAGCAAATAATATTTAGGTATCTCACTCCTGAAATAGAACAAATACTTCTGAATTTCAAGATGAAAATACTGAACAAGAAAATACTTTTGAATTTCACGATGAAAATACTGTTGAATTTCATGATGAAAATACTTTTGAAGTTTATGATAAAAATACTGAACAAGAAAATTATAGTTTGTTTGTGTTAGGTGCCCTGAATATTTTGAAGACTTGAATTTTAACGTTCTTGACAAAGTCAAGGGAGATAACTCTGTCAATGATATGTAGAGCAATTAAAGAGTAACCTCGCTTGTATTTTACAATAGTATTCGCTTAAAAATGAATTATTTTTTGGTTGTATTTTTTCCCATCTTCGGTACAACATGTCGCAGATAAAATAACCAGATCAGCATTTTCAAAAAAACACAAACAACAAATAATATTTCAGTATTTCTCTCCTGACGTAAGACAGGAAACACTCCTATGGTAAGAGAGTAATTCAACATCCTTCACAAATTCAAGGGAAATAACTCTGTCAGCGCAGGTAGAGTGATTAAAAAGATTGTGTTTTACAATAATAAATGAATTTATTTTTTTGGTGGGTTTTTTGGGTTTTTTTTTAAAAAAAATATTATCTTTATTTTTCTTACTTTGTCAGGTTTCTTGCTTCTCCCCGATTTTGTCAGGGATAATTAGTTAAGAAAAGAGTGAAAAACAGACAAGTGAGCTATTCCTGGATTTCCTGGTATTAAACAACTTGTATAATTTATGGCCCATATTACTATTGGGGGTCCACCCTAAATTGCTTGAAATTCAACAGATAAATGTACACCTTCCCACCATGTCACCATGTGGTGGGTGCTATTTTGCACTCCCCGGGGTTGATCGTGGAAGGGTATGCACAAATCTGTTGAACATAGAGAAGGCCCCTGGTGGTGTATGTATGTATATATGTAATGTATATACGTAAATAGATGTAAATACATGTAAATAGATGTAAGTACATGTACATATGTAAATAGATGTAAATACATGTAAACAGATGTAAATACAGAGATAACTTCATCACTGTAAGTAAAAATCTCTGAGGATGAAATCTAATGAAGCAGCTGCACTGTTCTGACAAAGATTGGCCAATGAGAACTTTAGCACTGTGAGTCTCATGAAGCAGTGGCACTGTTCTGACAAAGATTGGCCAATGAGAACTTTAGCACTGTAAGTGAGTCAAAGTGGAGGTGTATTGCATTTCCACAATTAGGGATGCTAAAATTATATGCATGTGCTGTCCTTAGAGTTATGATTGTATATATTGTATATTAGTCCTACAATGTAAGACGTAGCTCATGTCGTTTTTGTTTTAAGTGCTACGTCTTACAACCCAAATAATGGCCTTGCATAGCTTGTTCTGATGTCGGTTGACATCGGAATGAGTAGTCAAAGTTTCAGGAATATCTCACACACTTGTCAGCCTATATCGACTCTCTTCCACCAATTTATGTGTAAATAATATACTTACTGTGCTGTCTTTATCCTGGTGGAATCAAAATATGACACTTGCAAATGGACGTATTTTCATGTTCCGTTGCCATACATTTGAATTTGTTGCAATGCAACGGTAGTCAAGGTATGCCGAAGTATGTTCACGTAAGTTCATGTGGGGGATATGTTTCTTGAACGAAACGAAACGTTGCTTACAGTTCCAATAGGCATAATATATATTTTATTCGTTTCGTTAAAGAATAATATTTCAACCTAACCAGATTTCGGCATTCCCCGCTTTCATTGCTTTCCAGCCAACTGAAATGTAGGCCAACGAGAATTTGAATTTATTAGAGAAAAAACATCAGGGTAAGTAAAGTCTGACAGAAACATTATAACTTTACTTTGTAGAAAAGCGTCGTTATTGGTTGCCAGTTGTGTGTGATATTACTGAAAATTGGACTTTTGTTACACTGTTAGTCGACATCAAAACACACTACTCAGCGCCGTTAGTTTGGCAGTAAGACCCATCACCCACCCAGAAGAAAAAAATATTGGGGTGATGGGGCTTACATTGTAGGACTAACTGTATATAATAGTTAAGATTGTATATATTGTAAATAGTTAAGATTGTATATATACTGTAAATATGTGCTGTGCCATCCTTATATACTCTAAATACATTCCTGGTTTGAGGAATACAAATATTTTTTTTATTTAAATATATATTTATTAAATAATGAATTGCAAAAATATTAATGCAATTATTTCTGCGATTGAAATATTACATGATGAATGTTAACAAATTTTTGAACAACTTGATATTGAAAAAATCATTTGCGATTTTGAATCACTACAAGAACAAAAATTTGAAGGTAGATATACATTAGCAGCCAAATAAAGGTTTATTAAATTGCTCCAGCAGGCAATGACACAGTCGTTAGCTTGTATCGATGACACACAAGTTGAACAATTCGTTTCACTTGCACATGCAATTGAGAAAATTAGTTCAGAGTTATCTCGCGAATATTAAACAAGAAAGACTGTGAATGTGCATGTAAAACAGTTTTAAAAAATTATGTCCGAATATAAAAGTAAAAGTGAAAGCAGTGACAAAGTCACTGGTGATTGTAAAAGTGATTGTAACAGCTAAACAAAGTGAAAGTTGTAATGGATTGTGAAAGTGATTGTAACAGCTAAACAAAGTGAAAGTGTGAAACAAGGGGAATAATTGATTTCTGACTAAGTAAAAAAAAAATTTTTTTTTGTTCTGAATCAGAATATTTTTTCTTGTTCTGAATCAGAATATTTATTTTTGTTCAGAATTATAATATTTTCTTAAGCTTATCAAATTTAATACAGGAATGTGCATAATTCAGAATTTGATTTCTATCACACACAACTGTAATAATATGTTCTCACTGCAGCTCATTTAACTGTTCCCGCATTAATAAAAAATTTTCATCACCGTATTCATCATTAAGTATATTAACACTAAATTTTTCTGTGTGCAGAAGTGTCAAGATTGTTCTGACGGCACTTCCAGTACCTCTTTGTTGTATATAAAAACTCTCACGTGTTGGTACATATATAACACCACATAAATAATTGTTTGACCAAACTCAGAAACAGATTATTTATTATAAAGAATTTTTTTTTTTTTTCCACAAAATCCTGATTTTTAAGATCTACGATTACAATCTATGAGTGTGAAGATCTACGAAGATGCTCTTGGCGTTTTACAAATGCTATGAGCATACATACAAATTTATATTAAAAAATTCTCTTAAATCAAGAAGGTATCCTCGCTGATCAGTAAGTTTGAAATGCATCAGTGACAACAGCGGATTATGACATCGTAGATAAACCGGATTAACAGGTTCTAGCACAATAAAAAATCCGGGGGGGGGAGGCTTGAGGAGTGAATGTGTATAAAACGTATCCCTGCTGGGCCTGACTGGATTTTTCAAGATCTACTTGATAGCTGCCATCGATAGCATCACATACAAGATTGACCTCGATGGTTGATGTAATGTTTACTATCCCTGGTGAAATATGACGACCTCCACCGTATAGATCATTGTTGTGATTGAGGATGTTTGCCGGTGGGGTTATTTTTCTCCATGATTCTAATATTGCTGGAAAATATTCATTGATGACGGCTTTTGTCAACTCATCGTAATTAAGTCCGGGAAATATAAATCTTGGCAGTTTTATATCTGCCTTGGTTACTTTATAATGTGTTGCAAATAACTGTTTAAGGGTTATTGTGTGGAGAGCTCTGCTATCAATATTTTCATTACTAGTAATCACTGTTTCGACGAGAACCAGACGGACAAACTCGAGATCTGATACAACTTGGTTTAGATGTTGCATCATTTCAATGATTTGTTGATGTGTATCATCATTGTAGTATTGTGATATACTGGAAAATAAACTTCATAGATTACCGAGTACCCATTGGTGTTCAGATTTAATCGTGTTGGAAAAGTCTTTAATGAGTTTTTCGCTGACGATCGGATTGTTATCGTTGTCATAAATATAGAGAATTCTTGATATCTTAGGAAGTCTTGTACCATCAGACGCAGTAAAATAAGGTATTTCATCATTTACCCACATATCCAAGTATCTCTTCCATGGAGAGGTTTTTCGATATTCTGGAAGTTTTAAAAATATTCGTATTTCTGAAATGTAGTCAGATTTTTGTGGCAGTAACACCAAAGGTGTCACTGGTTGTACTTCTGACCATCCTAATACGGTTCTTATTGACGACATATATATCGACGCTGTATTCAGGCGTTGATATTTCTATCGCAGCTAATAATGTTGGCTCATGAACCGTGATAGCGATTTTGGATTCTTTTCCTGTGATAGATTTGATTCTGCATTGGAATTCATCATTCATTTGTTCGATCTGACAACTGCCCATAGGTATGCTCACAACATTCCAGTCTGGTGTTCCATCGGGTTTATTTTTATACACAAATACCGGTAAACTATTTCCTTATAACCCACCGAATAACTTTGATCTAATATTTGGCCAGCTATAATACACTCATAATTGTGCTAGTGCCATTTCCTTCGCTGGAAAGCTAACATTGAGCTCAGGATTGGTTGAGCTTGCTGATATCATCATGGTTTTTGACAGAGTTGTATTAGCGGTGACCTGTTGTAGTAATTCTTGCGACGTTATTATTTTTTAAATCGGAGGTCTAATATAATTTTTTGTAGATTCTACCTTGTCTCCTGACGCAGTCAGAGCTTCATGGTAAATATTACTCATTTCTGTGAATTCCTGATCTGATATTATTCCATCGCTGAGATCTGATGATATCAACGAAGATAATTTTGTGTATGCGCATGTTGCCGTGTGCAACTTTATTGTATATTCATGTAATTTATCAACCGTGCACGTGGATATTTTTTTTGCGATGATATTACGAATACCAGCAATTCCTGTTGCAAATGAAACACTAATTCCTATTACTGGTGCTATCACGCATGATGCTGATAATGCGCCGATGGCCGTCACTGTTCTAGCAATGACCACAGATGCAGAGTATACAATTATATCAGAAACAATGACACATCTATCGTATTTTTTTTTGTTTTACTGTAGACTCGTCGATGATGTTTTTTAGTTGGGTATGCTACGAACACACTTGCACGTATCTGAAATGTTGAATGTTGATTAGGGAGTTCATTATATAAATTAATAAATTTTAAATAGGTGGTAGTTTAGCGACTAATTCAAGACACCAAAAGTAAAACATGACAAGGCTTTTTTCTTTGGGTTCCACCACAAATATTCCCTTGTCATTTTGATCCAATATCACTAACATAGATCCTGAGGATCTGCTAATTGGATAACACCATGAAATTGTAGTAGATATTGTAAATGTTGTAGTGCCGAGTATTGAAAATCTGTATATGCTGGTAACCTCAGCACGATGTTTGATGGATTTATTGAGTGGTGACCCTAATGCTGATCCAGACGCTACTGTATATACTACACTGTCGGTAATTATTTTATGTCAGAGAGTTTAATGTTGATGACTGCTGGACTTCCAAACTATTCATTAATAGCTCTATTTGTGTTTCTACGAAAATTTACAAACGCAGCTACATGAGAAGCATAATCAGATCTAAATGTGGTCATTCCATCATTGTCATTAACGAGGTCATCATAGGGATGTTGCTATTGTCGACATATTTCTTTGTTGCAGTGTCATCGCTTGATTCTGGTTCTCCAAGACCAGTAATCTTATTATAGGCCATTTTGAGAGAACCAGGCATTGTATCACTGGCGGATAATAAACGATCATCGATCTCAGTTCTACTCGTGTTGTTGTTACTGTCTATGTATCTTTTTGTTGTCACATCATCGTCTGATTTTGGTTCTTTCACAATGGTAATTGTATTTTTGCTCATGTTGAGATCACCATACATAATAATGTTGAGATCACCATACATAATATCTCCAATTCTTCTGATGCGTCCAGTAATCTCTCCCATGAGTGTTAAGACTGATTCCTCTGAGTTTTAATTTTACCGTGTTTAGCAAACATCACTAAGTTATCTTCGGTCGCGCCTGGAACTTTTAGAATAATATCTGTCAATGGGATATTGCTCGTCTTTAACCGTCCTTGTTCATCCTGAAAAACAACAACTTCATTTTGGTCCACATTTGCGAGACTCAATAGATTCGAAAACTCATTCTTGACCTCATCAAGGGTTGCATATTTGGATAAGTCACCTTGTGGCTTGCCTCATGCAGATCTTCCGTAAATATCTACCATTGTATATTACACTAAGACCTCTTTAAAACGTTGGTATACTCGTGCATGACTTTATGAGGCGGTATCAGTGACCTTGACACAGCGTCGAGTACAGCGAGTACTTCACGTCCACATATTGGCGGATCAGTTATTATCTGTGTTGGTAATGTTGAATACCAGATGGGAGTTTGTAGCGGAGCGCTTTGCACTCTGCTGACATATTTTAAAAATTCTTTTGGTGGTGTCAGTCCATACGAATCAAAATAAACAACTCCACATGGATCAATCGCATATGCAACCCAATGAGTACCTGGACCAGAACTTCCATCGAGATTAATGACACCAGTTTCCTGGATATTTGGTTGTTTTGGTAATTGATCACGCATAAAAACACCTCTGAAGTTTTTGATATTTAATTTTTAGAAGCATCAAGTAAATCAAAATTAGACATAGGAAGCATCAGTGAAGTGTCCGGGGGAGTCTTAGACCTCGACCATACCACGAATGGGGAGTTCCTGGCAGTCTTAGACCTTTCCCTGCTTTTTTTAAAGTCTTTATTCCATGACCTGTTGCTTTTTTTAATGCCATCCCAGCAGCAGTTCCAACAGCATCAAGTGCAGCTGCTTTTGCAATAGCTGGGGCTGCAGCGGCTATCAACGCTGATATAGCTGCAAGAAGTGGAAATATACCACCTGTCATAGCGATGTCTTTAATGGCACCCGCAGAAAGATTAAATCTAATGCCAGTCTTTGATCGTTTGGCTTCATTGAAGTGCCTGAGTTGACATTCTGTCAGTGATAGTTTATTTGGACCACTTGCGATCTGTTCTGATTTCAGTAATATTTTAATTCCACAGTTCCTTTTTGATACTGATTGTAGCTTTTTAATCTGACCAGGAGTCAGACTGACACTAACATGATAATATGACATTATAATATCATGAGCGATTTAATTACATCTTTTCCACTGCGGCATCAATGACTCTCATTCGTCCACCAACACCTTCAAGCAACATTGTTTTATCTGAGAGTATAACAGTGATTGGTCTGTAATTAGGAATAGCTCCTCCTGCCACATGAGCTCGAAAGTGTATATCAACAACAGATTGTCTAAACAAATCAAAATGTTCCAGAGAGAAATAATAAATTGGATACAGCATTGTAAAATCTAGTTGTGATATCTACAAACCAGAAACAACATTTTGATCATGTCCCATAAATGTCATCAAACGATGATAAGCATTATTATTAAAATCCAGTATTATATCTTCGGATGGCTCTTGATGCCCATTTATTCTCAGTGAAACTTCAGTAACACCAAGCGGGTCAAATATCACTGTGCTGTGTTCTTGTGAGTTTTGTCATCAGGTATCTTGTAAAACAACAAATATATGTCATGGTGCAGAGACACCTTGCCGTGATGCTATCTGCCATGTGAATAAACCATTAATGTCACTTTGAACACTATCTGTGGTCATTGTCAACCATGACAGCGCTGATTTACCTCCTTGATCCAAAAAAGAAAGTAACCGTTGTTCTTCGGTCAACGATGGGGTTATTACTGGAATCCACAATGAAAGTTTTTCTAGTTTTACCTTACCTACATCGCCAACAGGTCGCCAGATTGCATCACTGTCGGTAGCCTTTCTTACAAATGCGACTATATGTTTGGCTCCGAAAATAACCTTTCTGACATTTCTGCAAAATCCGAATATGTGTGACAGTGAACTACATATGAAAATATTCTGCTGTTACCTTTCAGCATTGATCGACGCAGGGTGAATCCTAAGTTGAAATCTGGATTAACACCAAGAACCACTGGAGCCCCATCGGCGTCAAGTGTTGCCGGCGTTGTTTCTTGGTCGTCTTATATCATACTGCTTGCTGTCAGGGTGGTCAGTAGTATCCTTGACAAACATCATTGACGGACCAACTGATCTTGAATAATCATCGCTGTATCTTGCTAGACCCAATATCATCGTGGCAATGTCGACGTTTTCCAGGCATGATTCATTGAGTCTTCCATCGATACTATACGTGGCACTGATAAATAATGCCATGACGCCATTATTAACAAAACCAAGTTTAACATCAGTGTTATATTCAGTATCATCATCTTTTATAATTTCACCTTCGATCTCAACAAATGCTTCAGCGGGTAAGAAATATCTGCTTGTATCCTGAACTTGCAGTTCAATTCGCCCACATTGATTTGGTTCTCGTGCGATGTAAGAATAATATTGATAATCGCGCATGGATTCATCCTTGAGGACTGGCGCATCCATGTCAAATACGGGATCAGATACACGTTTAAACATTATTTATATTCGTTATCATCTAACACGAAGACTGCTTCTTGCTATCAGACTAGCAGTTATATTTTTTTCTTTTTCTGACAGGGGTACACTAGCCAACTCTGCTAGTTTTTGATTTGCAGCTTGATTTATTATTTTACTAACATTTGCATAACTTCAGTGCTGGGCAATTTTACTGCCTGAGGTTTTCGTCGTATTAATCGTGCTAGTCTATCCTTGATTGCTGAGAATGCTTTACTAGCAACATCACCAACAGCACCAATACCTTTATCATGAACAACGTCAATAGCTTTCAGTCCCAGTTGATTTGCAATCGGCATTGCTTTTGGGGCTATCCTTCTAAATAGACCCTGAACAACATCACCGAGTCCATCCCGTAGACCGCTTTATACGTAGGTAATCGCGAATTTATCACCCTGACCATTACAGGTCCATGTTGAGCATTATGTATAATCATCTTATTTTCTTGTCACAGATCTAATTGCATACCCTCAATCACTGCGGTAATTATCAACGATTTCATCGATGAGGGACCTGATAAACATTATTGTCCATGATACCGCCTGTAAATAATCTCTGACAAATAGCAGCTGCTTCATTTATAATTTCTGGGGAATTATTACCAGCTTACTTTCCTCCAATGAGGATTTCTAATCTATCTACATCAGAAATGACGTTATTGGGACAAAGTTTATCGAGACCACTGCTAGACAGCCTACTTCCAGTGGCACCAGGAGAGGCAGGACTTGCATCATACCATTCTTCTTCTCCCTTACTTATTGTTTTACCTGCTTTATTGACTGATTGTTGTGACTGTTGTTTTTGTTGTGATTGTTGTTGTTTTTGTTGCTGTTGTAATACTGGCCATGGCTGTTGTAATACTGGCTGTGGTTGTTGTAATTGTTGTAACTGTCGTCGTTGCAACCAGGTAAAATATTTATCTATTCCATCGATAAATGCAATATATCTTGTATCACTATTTTGGACCTGATCAGCTCCATAGTGTAAGTGAAATATCCATTTGTGCCAGTTATCACGACCTACAGCATCATTAATGTACTCGGGTTTCAAAACTTTATTTCTTCTGTAAAAACTTGGCGCAGCGAATGCAGATAAATTGTTTACACTGTCGATTCTTTTATGATGGCAATACTCTCTTCAGTAAATTTATCATTCACCTCAATTTTAGCTCTTTTTTGTTCGTGTTTGTGGTTGAGCCGCAGCTATTTCGCCTGGAAGTTCTCTTAGAATCTTTTTGTCTTTTTAGTTCTTTCTGCTATTTTTCCAGTTTTCCAATGATTTAATTATGCCATCTGACTGTTACCTTTTTTTTTTACACCCATTGGGGGGACTCCCCAGGTAAATATATTTGACGCACAAAAACAAATAAACCGATCAGAAGTCTCAGTGACGCTTGTATTTTTTCACCTGTCGTACGAAGCTTTATTTCGGTCTGAAATTCTGGTCTATTTACCAACCCTGATTTAGTGTTAATGACGCTTGTATTTTTCACCTGTTGTAGGAAGCTTTATTTCAGTGTAAAATTCTGGTCTGTTCACCCTCTCTGTTGCTACAGATCACTTGTATAAACTTGAAATTCTTTTATGCTAGAATGATTTTTATCAACTTCAGAAAAATGGTGCTGAATGGTTTTGAAGTTTAAAGGTTTTTCTATTTTTAGAACTGGCAGTTACATTTAAAAGTAGACTGACATCATTTGAACAATCGAAAAGATTTTCATTTCTGTCCAATTTGATCAAATTCAGTTTAGCTGTTTTAGAGAAGCATTTAAAATAATTTTTCAAAATTATTTTGTAATGGTGGCCATATAAGATGACGATCAAATCTGCAAGGCCTTGATGTCAGAATGCCCTGTCATATCATATGTAGATTGGTCAAGCAGGTTTTGAGCCCATGAATTAATGGACAAGGAACCATACCATAAGCTAGCTATATCTGAAAACTTTAAAGCACTTCAGACCAAGATGCTTTCTGTCAAATTTGATCAAACTCGCTTTAGCAGTGTGTGAGATGAGGTCACTGAAAGGTTGTTCTATTTTTGTAACAGTTGTCATATTTGATTGCAGATCATCATCATTTGTAAAAACCTGAAAGCCATTCATGCTAGGATGCTTATCAATTTTTGTAAAATCCTAAAGTGTGCATTTTCAGTTCATTTAATTTTTTCAAAATTAAAATGGTTTGTATTTTTAGCAAAGGCAGCCATATTTGTTGACTAATTGGCCTCATTTGTTGAAATACTTTAACATCCATCATCTCAGGATGCTATTTTGCTTCTCAAATTTGGTTTAATTTTCTTGATTGGTTTATGACATGAGGATGTTGAAAGGTCTATTTGTAATAATGGCAGCCATTTTTTATGGCTGATCATTTGATTAAACTTAAAAGCTCTTCATACTAAGATGCTCTGTTCAGTTGCGTTGGCTTGGTGAGAGGCTTAAAGTAGCAGCTGTTGATGGATGACACATTGCCATGTCACTAGCCTTGCAGTCAAGCTAGTTAATAGATGACAAGTGCTAAATGCATGTACAAAAGCATAAAAAAATGAACAGTGTTTGTATTCAGTTTGACTGTTACATGAGAGACAAATGAAATAGTTACATAATTTTACCAATATTATGTGACATGCATGAGGATCAATGAAAGGGACATAACTCCTAAAAATTTACCTCATCCTCTTGTACCATTTTTTCTTTCTTCTCCCAGGTCATATACTTAATTCCCCGGAGCCGGGCCAAGTCAAGATAACAATGCTCATCCTCACAGTTATAGCTGAAGACAAAAATAATCTATAAGTGACACAGCAGTAACAAAACATTAGCATTTAAAACTGAGGTTATGATCAACTGACCAAGTTCATATTGAAAATTATGCAGATGCTGATCAAGTAATGGACCTGCTATGAATGCTTTTAATGAAGGAAAAGATATTTATGAAAAAATCTAAAATCCTGTACAAATCAAAAATATTCACAGTATATAAGAATATTTTCAATCCAATGCAAGCAAATCCCTTATTATACTATGTCGTGACTAAAAATGTCAAAATTCCAAAAAATGAATTATTTAAGAAATGTTTGTATATTCTGGTCTACTGTCATGGGAACTTGATCAAAATCACTGAAAGAAGCAACTATTTTTATTAAAGTGTAAAGAAAGGCCTATTTGAAACATCAATATTTTGGTTGAAGTGACAGGGTAAAGTGGAGCAAACCTGCTTTGAACTGACAGACTTCATATCTGTATTACTAGTGGTGAAGATAAATGTGCTCTTGTTTAAGTTGACTTAGAACATATACACCAGCAAATTCTGAAAATCTTCATTATGTTATGATGCTTTGCTAATTACAATATTTATTTCAGGACACTATAAATATGTGTCTTTTGTTGCTGAGATAACTGACCACATGCAAACTGCCATTCATGCTAATGTATTTAACCAATCAATGATCATTTAAGTGACACACCTCCAGATGTTTAGCCATCTTCCATTTTCCTTCAACCATATTCACAAACAAAACATGGACAATAGTAAATTTATTTTGTTGATTCTTGTGATGAACTACAATTAATTGTGGCAATGGTGAAACAGTGTGTCTAGGGCATTTAATTTAATTGTGGCATGAGGGTCATTCCCTTCAACATCACAATCATACAGGCCTACACACCAACATCTAACTATGATGACAACAAACTGGAGAATTTTTATAACCAATTGCAAGAAACTCACCCAAGAAGGACATTCTGTTTGTACAAGAAGACTGGAATGCAAAGGTGGGAGTTGATTTACAGACAAACTGGCAAAGCACCTGTGGACCCTTCTGCAATGCAGAAACATATGAAAGAGGACTCAGGCTCTTGGAGTTTGCTGCCTACAACAATCTTGTGCTAGCCAACACATTCGGCCCTCACAAAGCATCTAGAAGATGGACCTGCTACAGTCCAGATGGACAACATCACAACCAGACTGACTACATCTTGGTGAAAAAACAATTCTGCACAGGATTGAATATCGCCAGATCATGAAGTTTTCCAGGGGCAGATATTGGAAGTGACCATGATTTATTAATGACAACATTTCGCCTCCACCTGAAAATGATCAAAAAGCCTAACCAACCGTGAATCAGATTTGACCTTGAAAAATTGATAGATACAAAATGTCGCAGAAGCCTTCCAAGCAATGACAGGTGGTAAATTTGCACCATTGATAACCCTGGAGAGCCAAGACACCGACCTAGAGTCCTTAACAACCACATTCAACACAGTTGTGACTAGCACAGCTAGCGAGATCACTGGAAAATATCGTTGAACAAAGAAACACTGGATCACAACATATGCCCTTGAACTATGCGACAAACGAAGAGAACTGTAAAAGGGAAAAAGAGATCATGAAGGAGCTAGAAAATACAGAGAGATAAACAACATGATCAGGAAAAGCATGAAAAAGACAAAGGAATCCTGGATAGAAAGACAATGCTGCAAAATCGAAAACAGTCTGAGTAGAAATGACAGCAAAATGGCATATCAACTGGTGAAAGATCTCACAACCCATCAACAAGGAAAACTACCACTATCCAAGACAAATCAGGAAAATGCTTCACAGAAGATCAAGAGATTCTCAAGCAATGAAGAGAATACTGCTCAGAACTGTACAATCATAAGACCCAAGGAGATCCAGCAGTACTAAATTGCCCTCAGGCAGAAGAAATTGATGGCAATCCCATTCTTCATGAAGAAGTAGAAATTGCAGTTAGGTCACTAAAGAAAGGAAAGTCAGCCGGCATTGACAACATACCAGCAGAGTTCATTCAAGCAGGAGGAGAAGAGATAGTCACAGTCCTAACAACAATCTGCAACAAGATATGGCAGACAGGAGAATGGCCCACCACATGGACTCAATCCTTGGTCATCGTACACCCCATGAAAGGAAACCTACAGCTATGCCAAAACTACAGAACCATCACTTTGATCAGTCACCCAAGCAAGGTCATGCTGAAGATAATTCTCAACAGACTAAAGCCTCAAGCAGAGAAAATTATTGCTGAAGAGCAGGCAGGCTTCCGAGCAGGAAGGTGCACCACAGAACAAATCTTCAATCTCAGATTTCTTTGCGAGAAATACCTTCAGCATCAGCAGAATCAATACCACGTCTTTATTGATTTCAAAAAGGCCTTTGATAGGGTATGGCATGCAGCCTTATGGGCAACTATGAGGAAGTACAACATAGCTCAAACCTGGTGCAGGTTGTTGAGCACCTGTATGACAAAGCCACCAGTGCTGTCCTCATCAATGGCTGCAGAGGAGATTGGTTTCGAACAACAGTTGGAGTCAGACAGTGATGTATACTGTCATCTACACTCTTCAACATTTTCCTGGAAAGGATCATGGAGGATGCCTTGCATGACCAAAAGGGCACTGTCAGCATCAGAGGAAGAACAATCACCAACCTTCGCTTCGCAGATGATATTGACGGTTTAGCAGGAGATGAAAAAGAACTGGCTGACTTGGTTGAGCGACTCGACACAATCTCCACAGCATACGGTATGGAGTTTAGCGCCATAAAAACCAAACTGATGACAAACAATACCAATGGCATCAGTGCAGAAATAAAGGTTAGTGGACAGAAGCTGGAAAGAGTCACAAGCTTCAAGTGCTTGGGATCAATTATCACAAATGAGGGCTCCAAACCAGAACTACTTTGCAGGATTGTCCAGACAACAGCAGCAATAACAAGGTTGAGACCAATATGGAAAGATACCAACACTGCTTTTGGTTCCAAAATAAGGCTGATGCACTCGACTGTCATATCTATCTTTCTGTATGCTTGTGAAACATGGACGCTCACATCAGATCTACAAAGAAGGATTCAAACCTTTGAAATGAGATGCTACCGCAAGATCTTGGGCATCTCATAAATTGACCATGCAACCAACGAAGAAGTCCACAACAGGATCCAACAAGCCATTGGATCCTATGAAGACCTCTTGACCACTGTAAAAAAGCGCAAACTGAAGTGGTACGGTCATGTCTCAAGAAATCTGGACTGGCAAAAACAATCTTGCAAGGCACAGTGCGTGGGTGCAGAAGAAGAGGCAGAGAGAAAAAGAGGTGGGAAGACAACATCATGGAGCGGACAGGCATGGAATTTGGAGATTCCCAAAGGGCAGTAGAGAACAGGGAAAGATGGAGAGAATTGGTTGTAAAGTCAACTGTAGTGCCCCAACGACCTGTTAGGTTAAGGGATTGATGATGATGATGATAAAAGGTGAAAGGGTGTGCCTGGGGCATTTAATTGTGGCAATGGTGAAATGGTGTGCCTGGGGTTTTAATTTAATTTTGGCAATGGTGAAAAGGTGTGCCTGGGACTTTCAATTTAATTGTGGTAATGGTGAAAAGATGTGCCTGGGTTTTTCAATTTAATTGTGGCAATGTTGAAAATGTGTGCCTGGGGCTATTAATTTAATTATGGCAACAATGAAAAGTGTGCCTCAGGTTTTGAATTTAATTATGGCAATGGTGAAAGGGTTTGCCCAGAATTACCCAGATTCAGGCTGACTTATTTTGGCAGTGTGAGATTGATTCTGAGAAAGAGAGAGACAGTGAGGGAGACTGAGGAGAGATGGATGGGGCTCTTTTAAACCATAAATGTATGAATATAAACCCAGGCTTCAATACCTTTTAGAATTAAAGATCAAGACTTCTGTGATTTTTTTGATTGATGCTTGCAGTCATGTTTACTTCACAGAGTTCCATGGACTTGTGCTGAATGAAGTATTGTGGCAGAAATATAAACATCTCCAGCTTTAGAAACTTTCTGACTTTACATACCCACTTTTAGTTAAAGATGTGACTTTCTGGTGAAGGGTCACTTTGTAAGGACATTTCTTGAATGAACTGTCAGGAACAACAAATAACATACATAGTGTTGTCAGGAACAACAGAGAATATACATAGTGTTTGTCCAGTAGCTCATCACAGGTTCAGTTGAGCAGGACTATGTTATTAGTGGGTGGAACTGTACTTCTTTCTGATTTTTAGATCAGGACTAATTCACTGACTCAGACATAGTTTTGTAAAGGAAACCTCAAGGTGTGCAGTTGTAAAGTTGTTATATGCAGTGAACAATTTAGTAGTGCTCGCAATAAAACACCTTGTAAGCTGTTAAAAACTTTTAAATAGTCCGTTGCAGTGGTCACAATGGGAATCGGTCAAATTGGCCTTTTAAATAGTCTGTTACAGTGGTCACAGTGGGGACTGGTCCAACTGGCCTAAATAGATAGGTGGTCTTTGTATCTCATAACCAAACAACTTCAGAGATGCACGACAGAAGGAGAGCAAAACATGAGAAAATAGAATTAGTATTTATAATTACGGTTCAGTCCCAAATCAGAATTATAATTTTTTGGAGGTACACTTGATATAGTGAATAAGCAACCCTGGCATCAATCTCCTTTAACCCCACTGAAACATACCTGAACCTCATATACAGACACTATATACCTTTGGGATGAACATCATATATAGACACTATATACCTTTGGGATGAACCTCATATATGGACATTATATACCTTTGGGATGAACCTCATATATAGACACTATATACCTTTGGGATGATTTACAGTGGACAGAGTTGAGCCAATGACCAGTATATATATGATATTCATACTACAGCAAGAAATCTAAAGGTGGTATGGCCATGGCCAGACTGCATGGCTTTATTTTCTATAAATGGTGTAGTACTTGTTATTATGCAGCCTGTGTTAAGTTACATGACTTGGCAGTAATAGTGATGAAGAAACCAAATTAAATGCAAGGTTAATGCATATCACAGGAGTGCAAAATACAGGACACAGTGACCAAGATTTGACAGACGAGTATAGTACATGTCCAGTTAAAGGAATCTGCAGGCATGTGTCTAAGAAACTGGGCTATACACAAAGGTGTATGAAGGTCACTGAAAAGCGTGAAATACAGGTCACATTGACCTCATTCTGATTTTAGGGTTAGTGGTCTTCAAGATGCATCTATGTACCAAGCTACAAGACTCTGAAGGCATCAATGTGAAATAAAGTTTAATGTAAAAAATTAATGCAGGTCTCTGTCATGGAGAAATGCAGGTAGCAGTGACCTAGCTTTGACTGAAGGCTCTATGGTGCCTCTCAATCCCAAGTTACATGATTCTGCAAGCAACAGTGTCAGAGAACTGAGCTAAATGCAAGTGCTAGCTTTAAGAAACTGAGCTTAGGCACAATCACTCAACACTGATATATATGGCTGAGTGACCTAGTTTTCACTGTTGGTTGTAGTAAACCTCATGAAGCAATTACTGACAAAGTTACTTAATTCTAAAGGCAAGAGTGCCTAAGAGGATATGCTAAATGCAAAGTTTAACCAAATTACTTGCATCTGATGCAGTCATTAAGAAAAAGTTTATTGACAACACTGAAAAAAAGGCTGATTCACTGGATTAGATTTCATAACTTTCCTAAAGGTAGGCATATGTATCTTAGTGCCCACTGAATGGAAACTTTTCAATCATTGTAAGATTTTAGGGCAAGAAAACAATGTGACATGATAGTCAAATAGGGCATATGGGTTCAGTCTCACTTGCACTTCTAGTGTAAATTTATAGCATTGATAAAGGTATTTATTTTTTTCTTGACTCCTGTGGTTTACCTAAGGCAGGATTAACTGTATACCATATTATTTTATGCAAAGGGACAGTTCAACTTCAAAAACATATACCAAGACATGATGCACCTGCAATACTATCATAAGCGTTTATATTGAATATAGTTCTGCAATGTGAGATGTTGACCCTGATATGTATGATGGAGTACGGTCGACATATTACTGTCATAACCATTAGTGCTGTGTAGCTCTGTTTCAACTGTGTTGAGAGTGAAACTGGATGCCAAATCTTCAAGAATATCTCACGTGGTTGGCAGCCCATGCTGATACTGTCTCACAGTTTTGAGTATAACTGCTTTATCAGCATTATACTTATTCCAATGCCTTTTTCCTTTTTGAGATAAATTCTGTCACAATCAAGTGGCAATGTTTTTCAAACTATGCTGACTGCCATTTCAGTTGGCTGATGAGCAATGGTAGCAGATGAATGCTGAAATTGACTGAACTAGGGGTACATTATCTTTAATGGTTCCAATCAAACTGAGTCATATCTGATTAGACATTTATTTCATTAAAGAAACTCAACTGTTCATTCAAGCAAATTTGGATTCCTTGTCTACCATCACTCTTCAACCAACTGAAATGGTGAAAAAGGCATCAAATTATAGGATTAATAAAGCGATCAGACTCTAAGCCATGCAATACCCAAGAAGATTTCAGCATGTGACACACTGGAACTAATATTAAACACTGTACAGGAGCAACACAGGTAACTTCTAAATTTCTTGGAAATATATCGTGCATAATTCATCAAATTGCACCCAATCTTTTGCATTATTATGTCTTCAAAGATTCAAATAATTTTCATGAAAATTTTATCATGATTTTTAAACTGTATATACTAGTTGGAACCCTGTTAATGATGTCCATATTTAATGGTGGATCAACAGCTTTTGTAAACATTTAAAAGTGTTCTCTGCCAGGATTCTTTCTGTCACAATTGGTTAAATTCTACTCTGTTTTTTGTGAAGTCATTTAGAGGTTTCTCCGTTGGTAGTAATGGCAGCCATGTTTGAAACCAAATTGGCAGGATTTACAAAAATCTGAAAGCCCTCAAAACAAGGATGCTTTCAGTCAAATCTAGACAAATTCTGTTTGGCAGTTTTGGACAAGTTATTGAAAGGTTTTTCTGTTTTAGTAATGATGGGCAGACTAACACCATTTGTACAAATTCAAAAGGTTTTTTTCTATTTTTATAATGATGGGCAGACTAACACCATTTGTACAAATTTAAAAGATTTTTTATTTTTAGTAATGATGGGCAGACTAACACCATTTGTACAAATTCAAAAGGTTTTCTAGTTTTAGTAATGATGGGCAGACAAACACCATTTGTACAAATTCAAAAGGTTTTCTATATTTAGTTATGATGGGCAGACAAACGCCATTTGTACAAATTCAAAAGGTTTTCTATTTTTAGTAATGATGGGCAGACAAACACCATTTGTACAAATTCAAAAGGTTTTCATGTCAAATCTTTTTGAATTCTATTCAGCAGCTTGAAGAAGTAAACTTTAAAGGTTTTCTATTTTTAGTAACAGTTGCCATATTTGATAGCAGATCAGATCAGCATCATAGATATAAATTTTAAAGGGTTTCATGCCAGGATTCTGTTCTAATGTTTTGAAGAAGTCTTTTAAAGGTTTTGCTAATTTTAGTAATGGCAGCTACATTTGACTGTGGGTCAGCATCATTTGTACCAATGTGAAAGATCTTTATGCAAGGATGCTCTGTTCCAAGTTGGCTGAAATTGGCCTGACAATGTTTTAAAAAAATTTCAAAAAAGTTTCTGACAGACAGACAGCAATGGCGGCCATATTGTACAGCATATTGGCATCATCTGTACAAACTTGAAAGGTCTTAATATCAGGATGCTTTTCCATCCAATTTAATACATTTTGTTCAGTGGTTTTGGAAAAGATGTAGTAATGGTGGAGGACTGGCATCTTTTGTATAAACTTGAAAGGCTTTTATGCCAGGGTGATCTGTACAAAGTTTGGTTGAACCTTGCATGGCAGATTTTGAGAAAAGTTTGAAAAGCAATTGTTTATAGACAACGGACGGATGACAGATGATGCACACCATGTAATGGATGAAAGGATATGATATAGGCTTACATGGCCTGACAGCCTGTTTAGCTAAAATAATTCACATCTCTTTTTTATACAATGGAAATGTGATACAATCAACACAAGCAAAGAAAGAAAGCTATGAGTGAGACACAATATTCTACCTTATCATGGAGTAAATAACACAGCTTTTATACTCACATTTCAAATACGACAGCCCAGTCAGGCTGAAACAATAAATGTGTCAGTCCTGCACCATGGATCCCAATAAAGATATCTGAATTGTGGCTGATCTGAAAAAGTAAAGATGGATAATAGGTTTTGTATTCCAATGAGACTTCTTCAAATTCTGCTTGATGTGTCTGATATCATTTACTCTTGATTTATTGCATTAGAAATGAGACATCATTTATGCTTGATTTATTGCATTAGAAATGAAACATCATTTACGCTTGATTTATTGCATTAGAAATTATGCTTGATTTACTGCATTAGAAATGAGATGTCATTTATGCTTGATTTACTGCATTAGAAATGAGATGTCATTTATGCTTGATTTACTGCATTAGAAATGAGACGACATTTATGCTTGATTTACTGCATTAGAAATGAGACGACATTTATGCTTGATTTACTGCATTAGAAATGAGATGTCATTTATGCTTGATTAAACTGCATTAGAAATGAGACGACATTTATGCTTGATTTACTGCATTAGAAATGAGACGACATTTATGCTTGATTTACTGCATTAGAAATGAGATGTCATTTATGCTTGATTTAATGCATTAGAAAGGAGACATCATTTACGCTTGATTTACAGCATTAGAAATGAGACATCATTTACATTTGATTCATTGCATTAGAAATGAGACATGTTTCTGGTTGACATGGATACCCCAATGTCGAGATGTAAAGAAAAACTTTTTGAAGTCATAAATCAAAATTTTGATAGACAAAATGGAATATTTAACTTGACCAAGGTCTTTTTAATAATAAGGGCCATGCAAAATTTGTTGAATTCTTGATATAGTTCTTCAAAAGTTACCACATAAAACAAAATGCATGATGCAATGATAAACACAACTCTGTCATTTTCTAATGGAATAAGAGTTGAGTTGCACCCAAAAAGTCATAGGTGAAGTGTTTCCAAAATGTTTAAAAAAATTGTGACATGACAAGAAATATGATCAGTGTATGCATACAAAACATAGCCATCAAATTTCATTTGCCTATGTCAAGTGGTTTTTACACATCCTACTAACAACATTTTCACCAAAAAAATTCCAAGTTCCAAAACTTATCAAAAAAGAACAACAGTTTAGTCCCCTGAAAATCTAATCATGTGTGTGAGACAGATTCTAGGTAACCAGACTGGAGGGGACTCCATCTGTTCAGGTGTGGGTTCAAATAAAGACCCCCCCCCCTCCAAATCCAGTGTAAGTCATGAAGCCATGTCTCAGGAAGCTGTTGATCAACCTGGAAGGGTGACCTGTTGAGCTGTAGATATATGTCCTACCAGATCTAATTGAGCCCTCTGAGATGACAGAATTCGGAGATAAAAACTAGATTATGTGGACTCCGATCTCCATTCCACAGCCTGAATGATGTCGGATAGCGGACAATTCCAGTCGAATGCTAGGCTGGTGGCAACTGCTCTAACCTCGTTAGCCGAAATGCATAATAAGTTCCTTTGAGGTGGGATTATTTCCCTATATGCTGAGTGAATAAACCACTTAATCCAGGACGAGGTAGTCTGTGTTGATATATCCTCCTCTCCCATCTTGAGAGGTAGAAAGAGGTGTGATCTACCTCGACACAATGGCTCTGTTCTATTTAGGTACCATTTCAAAGACCAAACTGGGTCTTGTAGGTGGCCATCAGCTGATGAGTCCAGATGAGACAGCGGTTTCATGATGAAAGTCTGGTTACCCACAGAAGGAAGGCGGTTCTTGGCTACGAAAGAGGATGCTGTCATAAGTAAGACTGACCCATCTTGTCAGAACTGCATGTAATTCAGGTCTGCTGATAGCATGTACACACTTTCTCTCTATGAAGAGACAGAGGAAGTTAGCTGTTTGTGGTATAGATGCCTGGAGAGGTATGATGTGTTCATTTGTGTACCACTGGGTGAAAATATGCCATTTACCTTCGTATGCTTTCAGAGTTGAGGGCCTTCTTGCTAGAGCGGTTTTCTCCAAGTCTGGTTGTGTGAATTGTTTAATTCTGAGAGCCTGTTTCATTTGATCCAGATGTGCAGGTTCCTTAGCTATGAGTAGGAATGAAACAACTGCTGTCATGGTTGTCTGAGTAGATGAAGGAAAATCCGAAATCTCAAAGGAGCTCCCATTGCGTGAGTGATGAGGTTGTTAATCCATGACTTCTCCCATCCAAGTGGTGCAATGAGGATCAGGCGACACTCTGATTCTCTTGCTTACTGTATCACTTTTGGAATCAGAGGTGTTGGAGGGTAGACAGAGCATTGACTGCCCTGGTTTTTTAGTCCAGGACTGGAGATACGAAGGTTGGGAGTTGGTACTCCACCTTGTTGCTAACAGGTCCACCAATGGCCTTTCCCATTGGGTACATTACTAATAAAAACAATGATTCGGCTAGTAGGTTAAAAGTCCTGGGATATGGTGAACTTGTATGTGGATTTGTTGCCGACAACACCACTTTATAAAGTCCCACACCAGGATACAAAGGCCTTGGGACTTGGTTCCTCCTTGTCATATGAGATAAGTCATCACTGTAGGACTTGGTTCCTCCATGTCATTTGACATAAGTGACCATGAGTGTGGATAGAATGAGAACTCCCTTGCCCTGCAGATATTTCTGTCACCAGTGAAAGGCTTTCACAACGGCAATCATCTGCAGAATTTACTGATATGAAGATATCATTCCTGGGGAAAGCATGCACCACTAGTTTCCCAAAAGGATGGCAGTAGGTGAGCTCCCCAGCCTTCCATTGGTACAGACTGTTGGACTTGTAGATGTATACCCACCGTGAGCCAAGTTAAGTTTAAACTATTCCACAGAAGGTGCCTCAACTGTGTGCAGATGGTGAGAGGATGATCCAGTGGGCAAACTTTAGGACTCTCTTTGGGAAGAATCATTGCAATGGGCACATAAGAAGGCGACCTAGGACCACAAGGCCCACTGCCATGTTGAGCAAGCCTAGTAGGCAAAGGATGTTGTAGGCGAATTGCAGGAGTACCCTGGAAGTCTTGTAAATAGGGACATGATGGTATCCACCATTTCAGTCCACACTGCTGGCAAAGTTTCCTATCTGGATGGCATTCAAATGCACTGCAGTGTTTCCATTGAGAACCAAGGGGCATGAATGAATTGATTGAGGGCGCTTAAGTCAATGATCAGACACAGAATGCCATTGCCTTTGGGACCATGCAAAGTCTGGAATGAACAATAGGATGCTCTTGGTGTTATAACCACTTTTTATGTGAGAACTGTGGATTTCGCTGGGTGGAGCTTCAATAGGACAGTTTTCCCAGGTTCATGTCCTATGAGTGGCCCTTGAGTCCTTTTGTTGTTTTCCCATACTAACCCTGTATCGACGCTGTGGCTGTTGGAGTGAGGGAAATTAGTCTCCTGGGTGGCTTGTTTGTGGACTGTTTCAATCTGGCCATTAAACAGCAGGCTAAAGGATAACGGTTGTGCTCTTAGCTTGGCCTTATGATGGTCCTTCTGGAAAGTGGAGGCAAAGAGCTCTGAGTCACATTCCGCCAATTGTAAATTTGTAGCTGTGGTTACAGTATTGGCCAAGGTATGATGAGCGGCTCTATTCAATACTCAGGCTATTCTTGAGATCAACTCCCATGCATGCCCTGAGGTATTTGGAGTGGGAGAAGATAAGCTATGTTCCACCTGTTGGAAGATAGTCATAAAAACAAGAAACAAAAGTCCAGCATGGCAGCCACAGCAACTATATTGTACACTAACTGTCAAGTGTCATCAATGGCCATCCAGTCCATATGTATGAAGTGTGACTTTGTCATTCCCAAAGCAGCAATATTGTTGTCAACTGCTAGGGCACCCAAATGAAAGACTGGTGTGTGGCAAAGGCAGAACTGCCAACAAACTGATGATGAAGGTGGGTCAGAATGTAAGAAAGTAGGAAAAAAGTAACTGAATGAGTATTCTTTAGTTCCATTGTAAGATCAACAGATGCTGGAACTCTGGTCCAGGTTCCTGATGGAGTGGGAGGAGGAGAACAAAACTCTGGAGGTCAAAGGTGGAAAACGTCCTCAATGGAGGCTCGGAAGGCTGAATCTTCCTGTGCCATCGGATAGTGCAGAACAGATGACAACACTGGAGAACAAGCAACATCAGACTGGCTGCATGAGGTAAGGCTAAGGTCACCTCTTATGTTTCAGACTCAGCTAGCGATGAGTAACGAAGTCTGTCAACCACTAAATTTATAGAGCACCCTGAATTAGAAACTGTGACTTTAAGACAGTCACTGCGTAAAGAGTCTCCTATCATGGCAGACTGTAGAGAAATTGCAAAGCAATATCTGTTGAAGCGTGAGGAATTATTTGTGGTATGTGTCGAGGTGGTATCAGGGATAGACTGGACCTGCATATCTGCAAAAGTCGGGTTTGACATATTGGAAGCCAGGCTGTTAGTGATTGAGCCCATAATATTCATGTTTTGGCCCTTTGTGATCCCTAGCATATGACCTAGGCCGGTCGAAATGGAAATAGGCCATCTGTGTGGGGAGGATATCGTTATTATCATCAGTTTGGGACAGGTTATGTGATGTTTGATTCAAATAACCTATTCATATGTCTGCTGAGTGAGAGGGAACTGTTCCTTGCTGTTCTGCTATAGGAATCAAGTTGAACCCTCAGGAGGCAAGGTAGATGGAGTTGCCAAAAATGCTGAATTCTGTGGCGGTGACTTGGATCTCGAGCTGTTTCAGAGCATGTCATGTCCAGCACATCGTGGCTGGAGGGTAAGTTAATTTATCTCCCTTTTCTGCCAGAAATTCTCACGATGACGAAAGGTCAGCATGCAGACTGGTGATGTCTTCGTCCTGACCTGTGTGTTTTTTGCACTTTGCACATAGTTCTAATCTATAAGACAAATACAGCAAAACATATGAAACTGTAGCCCTGCACCTGTCTTTTAGAACTCAATGTTGGTGCAGAGCTAAATCTTGAAAAGTTGACCCAGAAATTTATAACAGAACGTCTAATAAAACAATGAAGCATACAGGTAAAATATAATGACAATGCCACCTGTAAGAAAGAGAGGTATAAACCTGAGGGCCTGCACATGTGATGTTTGAATACAGTTTGGGTGCAAAGCTATACCAAATGATGGTTACCTGGAAAAAGGTGATAGCAGACGATTGCAATTACAATGCGACCTGTATGGAATGTCAAGTTATTGTTGTTGTTGTTGTTGTTGTTGTTGTGGGGCTTAATGCCATTTTTCAGCACAAGACAGACTATACATGGCGGCCAGTATTAATGGTGGAGGAAGAAACCAGGAAATCCCCGGAAAGAACCACCGACCCACGAGAAGCTACTGGCAAGTTTTCTCACATATCCACATTCGCCGAATCCTAGACTCGAACCCACGCAGACAGAGGTGAGATGGCAGTGATCCATAATGGAAAGCGCTTTAGACCACTCGGCCACTCGGGGCCCCTTGGAATGTCAAGGACGGCATGTACAGGTAGAATCACTAAAGCATGGCATTCCAAGGCTAAGGATGACGTTGTCTAGGAAATACCTGTTCGTATCAGAAATTATATATAAGGAGTTTCTTAAGGGCATAAAGACATGCACACATGTTGTATATTGTAGCCCGAACCTATCTTGTGAAGTTGCATAGGCTACCTGTGCAAGTGACTAAGTGAACTTTAAATATGATGGAATGCTTATGCAGATAAACAAGACTCAAGTGTCGCCTACAGAAACATGCATGAGCAGGACACAATTGAGTAAGCTGTGTATAGAAAGCTGACATGTACTTGTCCGACCAGAGAGAAGCAATAAAGAAATGTACACAAGCGTCAACATTACACAACAAAAAACATTCACATAAAGGGAACTGAGGTGCCGTTATAGATACGTACGATGTAGGTACAACCATATCCATTATGAGGCAATTACCTGTAGGGAAAAAGGCCCACAGACTGCCTGTACAAGCAAACAAACAAAAAATGAAAGTTGGCACCTGGATGCTACAAATGCCTTGCAATAGAAACTCGCCATTTGCAACGGAATTACACTAATTTAGGATTTTTTATAAGCACTAGAGACTTGCACGTACAAAATATTTATAGCCTCAAATGAATGTGAAGTCGCTTTTGCTCCACATGTAAGTACCTAATTGTGTGAAGATGACAATGGTTAGCAATTTGTAAGGCAGATGTTTGTTGGGATAGGAAGAGAAAAAGCTGGAAATATAGATGGAGTGAAAAACTCCTCCAATTTATAATGGTATATCTTCCATGTAAATTCTGGCTTTTGCAAGGTCTCTCATGATGACAGCATGCTTCATGGCATGAGCAGAAGTAGTAACTGACACATTCTTAGGCTATGCCGCCAAGTCTTATACCTGACTGCCACATAGGTTGGCAGACAACCTTTAGCTCCCTTTAGCTGAAAGTAGTATCTGGGAGGGCTGGATTTGTGAGGCAGTAGTAGTTCTCCTAAGGTATTATGATTGGGTAACATATTAAAAAAAAAGAAACATGGGATATAAGTTACAGTGGCCTAATTTATGGTAGATTGTAATAATCTTTGAGATGCAACAAGCACCACATTTTATGACATGACTGTGAACAGGATGTGGAAAATGAACTGTGTGCAACAATAATGAGACTATCTTACCTTCATCTGCTCCAGAAATGGCATGTTCCTGTAAAAGAAAGGAAAGAGAAACTTTCCTGTTATTAACAATGTTAAGAAAATATTAAGATTCGAATTGGCAACTGCTAAAAATCTGAGTGAAAACTAGCAGATGACTACAAGTACTTTGAAACAACAAAACTGTTTTAATGACGTATAATTTTGTCAAGTACTAACCCAACTGCAAAGTGCACTGAACCAGAACTGTTGATGCAATATGCACAGACAGATCAATAGTCTTTATGCCTTATTTTGCTGCCATGTATAGCCTATCATGTGCTGAAATACGACGTGAAACCCACAACAGCAAACAACATTGTTGATATGCCCATGCTGGATGATGAGCATGTGCCCCCTCCCCTTCCAATCATCTCATAAGACTACCATGGGAGTAAAGCTATAATTATCGGCAAATGACATAGACCCAGATCTACTGGTGTATTACATGTCAGCAGAACTGTGGACCCGTATACTAATGCCAAAGTGATCTCTTTGTTAAATTTCCACCAAAATGGGTTCAACAAAATATTTTAATTAAATAAAACTTTAAATTCTTACTTACTGATTACACTTCACTAATTTTACTTACAGATTACATTCCACTCATTGTATTTACAGATTACACTCCACTCACTTTAATTACTGATTACTAATCCACTCATTTTAATTACAGATTATACTCCACTCATTTTACTTACAGATTACTACTCCACTCATTTTAATTACAGATTACACTCCACTCACTTTACTTACCAATTACACTCCACTCACTTTAATTACAGATTTATACTCCACTCATTTTACTTGCAAATTACACTCCACTCATTTTACTTACAGATTACACTCCACTCATTTTAATTACAGATTACATTCCACTCATTTTACTTACAGATGACACTCCAATCATTTTAATTACTAATTACTACTCCACCTCCTTTTAATTACTCCACTCCTTTTAATTACAGATTACACTCCACTCATTTTACGTACAGATTACTACAACTCCACTCATTTTAATTACAGATTAAATTATACTCCTTTTACTTAAAGATCATACTCTACTCATTTAATTACTGATTATACTGCACTCATTTTACTTACAGATTACACTCCACTCATTTTACTTACAGATTACACTCCACTCATTTTACTGATAGGTTATACTCCACTCATTTTCCTTACAGATTATACTCCACTCATTTTATTTACAGATTACACTCCACACATTTTACTTACAGATTACTACTCCACTCATTTTACTTATAGATTACATTATATTCACTTTACTTACAGATCATACTCTACTCATTTTACTTACAGATTATACTCTACTCATTTAATTACTGATTATACTCCACTCATTTTAATTACTGATTACTACTCCACTAATTTTACTTACAGATTACATTCCACTGATTTTATTTATAGATGACACTCCACTCATTTTAATTACTGATTACTACCCCACTCATTTTAATTACTGATTAATTCGGAATACACTCAACTTCTTTCACTTACAGATTACACTCCAAAACTTTAACTTACAGATTACACTCTAAACATTTTACTTACAGATTACACTCCACTCATTTCACTTAATGATTATACGCTACTCATTTCACTTACGGATTAAACTCCACTTATTTTACTTACAGATTATACTCCACTCATTTTACTTACAGATTATACTCCAATCATTTCATTTACAGATTACAATCCACTCATTTTACTTACAGATTACACTCCATTCATTTCACTCACAGATTACACTCCACTCATTTCACTTATTGATTACACCCCACTCATTTTACTTACAGATTATACTCCATTCATCTTAAGTACAGATTACTCTGCACTCAGGGGCCCCGAGTGGCCGAGTGGTCTAAAGCGCTCACCGTTACGGATCACTGCCATCTCACCTCTGTCTGCGTAAGTTCGAGTCTCAGGCTCGGCTAATGTGGGCACGTGAGAAAGCCTGCCAGTAGCTTCTCGTGGGTCGGTGGTTCTTCCCGGGGTTTTCCAGGGTTCTTCCTCCACCAATTATACTGGCCGCCATGTATACCCTATCTTGTGCTGAAAAATGGCGTTAAACCCTACAACAACAACAACAACAACAACTCTGCACTCATTTCACTCACAGACAAAACTCCACTCATTTTACTTACAGATTATACATACTCCACTCATTTCACTTACAAATTACACTCCACTATTTTACTTACAGATTATAACAGATTATACTCCACTGATTTTACTTACATATTATACTCCACTCATTTTAATTACTGATTACACTCCACTCATTTTACTTACAGATTATACTCCACTAATTTTACTTCAAACTCTCCAACAGTTTTCAAGGCTGAAACAAGCTGGAAAAAAATGTGAACAATTTATTAAGTACCTCCTTGCTGTCTGATGAAAAATTCTTTCCCACCAATCATTATACAATCAAGCCAGGGGGCAGAAATGGGTGGGGAGGGTAAGATCCATTTAGATTGCTCTTTTTCTTTATAGCCTTTATTTCTCAAAAAAATAATAACAATGAAGTTTTAAAACATTTATATTGCAAGTACAACAGAAACATCTGTGAAGATTTGTATGAATAAAAAGTAATTGATTTCATGGGCAACAGGCAATCTAGATCTTGACAGCTGCAACAAGTTACAGCATTAAACACAAAGTCCATCTGTACACTAAGAGGTCCACCAGAAAGCTTTCAATCAATCACAGTTATGTGTTCAACACAAAGTCCATTGAATGGCGTTATCTGTACACTAAAACATCCACCAGAAAGCTTTCAATCAATCACAGTTATGTGTTCAACACAAAATCCATTGGATGGCATTGTCTGTACATTGAAACATCCACCAGAAAGCTTTCAATCAATCACAGATATGTTATAGAGAATACTGGTGATTGTTTCTTGCTAGTTCAATCTTTCTTTTGTTGTAGAATAAAGACTAAAGATTCATTTGAACCCAACTGACAGGAATTGGAAAAGCAAGTTCTAGTCAGCTTAGAGATCCTTACATCTTTGATAAACAGCTACACAATCTCCCTCCCTGTTTGTCTAAAAAGTGTTGGAACTTGTCTTTGACCGGGGCTGAGTGTGCTATATACATACTATTTTTGCAGGTATTATTTTGTTACCTCTAAGTTCTGACATAAATCCAGCATAGTTCTAGAGATAATCACTTGCTTTGCTCATCTATGGCCCAATGTTTGACTCCTGCTGTCATCATTGCAACAGTATGAGCTTTCTCACTGTGAGAAGTGGTTTTCTGTCAATAATCATGCCCTAATTCCACCAATATTATTTGCAATCTCCCTGTAAACTGGCTGCTAGGGCAAAAAAGCATAGCAAGCATGTGTTATGTACTGTCTGTAAACTGGCTGCTAGGGCAAAAAGGCATAGCAAACATGTGTTATTTACTGTCTGTAAACTGGCTGAAAAAAGATATAGCAAGCATGTGTTATGTACTGTCTGTAAAATGGCTGCTAGGGCAAAAAGGCATAGCAAGTCTGTAAAATGGCTGCTAGGGCAAAAAGGCATAGCAAGCATGTGTTATGTACTGTCTGTAAACTGGCTGCTAGGGCAAAAAGGCATAGCAAGCATGTGTTATGTGCTGTCTGTATACTGGCTGCTAGGGCAAAAAGGCATAGCAAGCATGTTTTATGTACTGTCTGTAAACTGGCTGCTAGGGCAAAAAGGCATAGCAAGCATGTGTCATGTGCTGTCTGTGTCCTGGCTGCTAGGGCAAAAAGGCATAGCAAGCATGTGTTATGTGCTGTCTGTATACTGGCTGCTAGGGCAAAAAGGCATAGCAAGCATGTGTCATGTGCTGTCTGTGTCCTGGCTGCTAGGACAAAAAGGCATAGCAAGCACGTGTCATGTGCTGTCTGTATACTGGCTGCTAGGGCAAAAAGGCATAGCAAGCATGTGTTATGTGCTGTCTGTATACTGGCTGCTAGGGCAAAAAGGCATAGCAAGCATGTGTCATGTGCTGTCTGTATACTGGCTGCTAGGGCAAAAAGGCATAGCAAGCATGTGTCATGTGCTGTCTGTATACTGGCTGCTAGGGCAAAAAGGCATAGCAAGCAGGTGTTATGTACTGTCTGTAAACTGGCTGCTAGGGCAAAAAGGCATAGCAAGCACGTGTCATGTGCTGTCTGTATACTGGCTGCTAGGGTAAAAAGGCATAGCAAGCATGTGTTATGTACTGTCTGTAAACTGGCTGCTAGGGCAAAAAGGCATAGCAAGCATGTGTTATGTACTGTCTGTATACTGGCTGCTAGGGTAAAAAGGCATAGCAAGCATGTTTTATGTACTGGCTGTAATTGGTCAAAGAGGACGTACAAGTGTTTATGATAAAAAATATAATTTTATTTCACTAAAGGAATAAGAACAAGATGAAATAAATTTTATTTGGCTTTATTTAAGACCAAACCTAGTTTCATTGTCATAGCTTCTGGCCATATGACCATGCCTGGAAATAATAAAAGTCCAAAAAGGGCCAGTTATAAAAGGTATAACTTCTTCATGCGTGAAATCTACCATTAAGTCAGAGAATGTACAAAGAGAAGATAGTGAAAACAGTGGATCATCCACACTATATATAAATGATAAAATACTACAACATACCTCATCCTGGTTCAATATATTTCTGTATTTTGTATTTCTTGACAGCAGCGTGACCCTGATTGAGTATTTCTAAAATCAAACCAAAAGTATGTACTGTTAATAATACATTAACAGGAGATGGTAACTGTGAATAGGGTGTTGAAACAAAAAAACATGTATTGTTAATAATACATTAACAGGAGATGGTAATTGTGATTAGGGTGTTCAAACAAAAAATTAAAATGGGCCGGAGATCACACACATGAATGACATGTGTACAGTATGTGAATGTAAGAACCGCTGGGAAGAAATCTGGGTAATTATGATGATTTCTGTAAAGATTACTTCAAATTCTGTTGATCAGTATAAAAATCATTGCTTCAAGATATCTCTATTTCTGTGTGCCTTTATCCATATCTGATGGCAGATCAGCTTTATTTGCATGATAAGAGAGCCAAAAACAGTACATAACATGCACCATATGGTAATTGCCATTACTATATTTTTTGCATGTCAAACATAATTTCATTGGTCAGATACCTGACCTTTTGAATAGGTGTCCTCCTTGTCTCCAATGCAAGCCATCCACAAAGTTCAGTCACGGTAAGTGATCGAGAACTCAATATACTGTGTGGAAACCATTTTTCTCCTTTGAGTCACTTTGAACTTGACCTTAGACTTTTGACCCCAAAATCAATAGGTGTCTTTCTTATATCACATGCCAGCCATTTATAGCAATGCCAGTCATACTTAACAGGAGACAAGAATCTTTGTATAAATTTCAAGCAATTATTGAGGACACAACAATGATGCAAGCACAACAGACACACAGCCATACTATAATCTCACCTGGCTGTACTGCCAGATGAGCTGAAAACTGTAGCAATAGACTTTTACAGTAAAAACTGTTATGAGCGACCTCTGCTATGAGCGACCACCTGTCATTTCCGATAACAATCATAAAGCATGAATCGATTTTATTATATAAATGCTCTGTCATGAGTGGCCACCTGCTGAATGCGACCAGCGACTGCAATGTCTTGGCAAAATATGCATTTCAACACTGCTATGAATGACCGCATCGCAAAAACAAGGATATAATCCACCGACTTTTTTTAATCTCTGTAACAACAATCGCTCATACCATTAAAAAAAAAATGAAAAGAAATAGGCTGGCTACCGATATCTAAAATTTTGTAGGAATGCTTATAGGGTTTATAGTTTCTGTTGTAAACCATACTAAAGTACATGCAGATTATTCCCTAGTCTGGTTCCCTGCTTCGTATGCTCCTTGCGTTGTTCTCCGCTATTCATATAGGTGAGAACTATGCAGGGAGCATACAAAGCAGGGAACCAGACTAATTCTTCCCGCACTTAGCCCGCTTCCCGGCCTTATCGTAGATCTTGAGTAGAACCCAAACATCCCTATGAATAACCATATCGTAAGAACATAGACACCACCGACCAATATGCAATAAATTGTTACAACGACCGCTTACTTTTACGATTGTTCTGATAAACAACAAACATAAAAAGAATAATAATAATTTAAATAAAAACGGTTGTGGCTACCGGTGATAGATGTTAGTCCGTAAACCAGGCTAATGTACATGTCACGAATTGCCAATGTAGTGCCGAAACTGACGTAGTGGTCATGTATATTGTTTGTCTTTAGAGCTAATCCGAATTGCTTAGGAGTGAATAAGGTCATTTTCTATTAAACCAGCAAGAGAGAATCATTTGTGGAATTCGATTGATAGTGTTCAAAAATTGTGATGTTTGTTTTTTCCCCTGATGTTAAGTGATTACATCCCAATCAAAGCTGTCATCTATTCAAGTTGGTGTGACTGGGTTACAAGCTTTGTTTATTGAGTTAAACCCTGTATGTCTTCTTTGAACGAAACCGTTCACTTTTGTCTCTGAGTAAATGGTTCTGTTTCTGGATGAGATAATTGTTTCTTTTTATTTTATTAATTGTTAGGTATGCAATGCACATGATTAGATTTTTCATATTTTCCCAATGCCCAGTCAAAACCGTCTTTATGTTTGATATTACAACTGAGCACTAATAACATGTAGAACCTTACCAACAATCAACGCACCTCCAACTAACAAAGAGACAAATTTTAAGGCTAGAGAAAATAATTATCGTAACTGAAAGAAGTGAAAAAGAGCGGTTTAAATGTTGGTAAAACAAATTTAGGTTGTTATAAAGGAAAAGGAGTAAATCTGAAATGGTTTCATAAGCTAATATATGTGATCTTCAAATGTAAATGTGATTTCATGTTTAATGATAGAAGTATATCTTTATTGCTATATAATTTTGTTTCTAGATGAATGCATACAATATTTTAGCAAGAATTATTGATAAAGAATAGAATATATGTATAGTGAATGTGGTTATTTTTCTTTAAACTGTTCTGAAACTGGACCTTGGAAACTGGTCTTTTTGTACAAACCTGCTATGAGAGACCACCTGTCCTGGGAGACTGTTTTTTGTTGGCAGAAGGGGCGGTCTCTCATAACAGGTTTTACTGTAGTACCCATGAGACTGCTGCAAACTTTAATTCAGGTATATGTGGAAATGAATAAGAACACTGGATTAAATATTTTAGGTGAAGATCAAATTTTTCTATTCAAATATCTCAAGAATCATGAGATCTATGATTTATTTATATGGATTAAATTCCAAAGATAAATATAAACATTTCCAACCATTTTACATCATGAAATTAATAAATACATAAATAAACTTTCAAAAACTATAAATGTGTCCATGACAATTTTTTTTTTCTTTTGGATAGTTCACATGCAAAAGTGTACAAAAACAAACATCAGTTGTATTGTAGGATTGACTGATTTACTGGAATGAACTATTAACATATTGTGGGGTTTTTTTGGTCTTATTAATCAAACACACCTTTATTATGCACTTTTTGGGAAGCTACATCAAAAATAAATCTATGGAGTAAATAAAATACAGATGTAAACAATACCTAAGTAGAAAAAAAAAATCATTCACTAGAACAAATCCGAATGTACATACAGTATTATCTCCTTTGAACTTCTTGACAAATCCGAATGTACATAAAGTATTATCTCCTTTGAACCTCTTGACAAATCCAAATGTACATATAGTATTATCTCCTTTGAACCTCTTGACAAATCCAAATGTACATACAGTACTATCTCCTTTGAACCTCTTGACAAATCCAAATGTACATAGAGTATTATCTTCTTTGAACCTCTTGACAAATCCAAATGTACATATAGTATTATCTCCTTTGAACCTCTTGACAAATCCAAATGTACATACAGTACTATCTCCTTTGAACCTCTTGACAAATCCAAATGTACATAGAGTATTATCTTCTTTGAACCTCTTGACAAATCCAAATGTACATAAAGTATTATCTCCTTTGAACCTCTTGACAAATCCAAATGTACATATAGTATTATCTCCTTTGAACCTCTTGACAAATCCAAATGTACATAAAGTATTATCTCCTTTGAACCTCTTGACAAATCCAAATGTGCATACAGTACTATCTCCTTTGAACTTCTTGACAAATCCAAATGTACATACAGTACTACAGAAGTCCCCCTCTTGAACGGCCCCCTTGACCAGCGGCCACCCGCTCCTTATGGCCAGAAGCCGATGGCACCAATGAATTTGAGTTCAAAAGTACCCCTCACGAAAGGCCACCCTGCTAACGCGACCAGCGGCCAGCATATTAGTGCAAAAATGTAAAATTTACCCTTCACAAGTGGCCACATTTTATTTTGTAATATGTATCCAGAACCAATTTTAATCATAATGTGTGTTAAGTAATCCGACTTCTGTTTCCCGATGTCAGGTTTTCGTTCCTGAAAAAAGTGTTGACTAAAGTACATGTACCACTAAGGTTAATATTATATCATTTACGCCTCACGAGAAGCCACATTTATTCCATAAAGCCGAGAAAGACTCAAATTTTAATCCATACAAAAAGGTAAGTACACGTAATCCGATTAGCCTTACTGCTGTGTTATCATGAGATGTCTGTTTTGGCTTCTCTCCCTTAGTGTAAAGAAATGTAAACACAAATAGGGTACCAGACTGCGACTAATGAATCACGTGACGAGATCGCTGCCTTTAAAAAACACATGGCATTTTGTTTAAATGCACAGAAGTTGTTTTATCAGTCTTGTATTTGGCAACACTGATGATTACAACCGGATGTAATTGTCAAGATCATAACAGGGTCAGCATAGTCTAAAAATTGATTTTTGCAGACACACACACACAGAAATTAGCCTTGAACAAAACAGGGTACCAGACAAAGACCGAAAAATCATGTGACAACACATTCCTTTACAAAGAAGGCATTTCGTCCGCTCTGCAAAAGTTTCGTCTGCATAATTAAATCGCATACAGTTAGCAACATCCGAATAAATCATTACAAAACATTAACATGTCCTCACGTAAATGGAGACTATTATTTCAGAAAAAAGTCGGTTATTCTACTCGACATCGGGTGAAATGGGGAGGGGGAACTTGCCAAACGATTTTAGGTAGAAAAGACTCGAATAAAACAATTTTATGTTGAAAAGACTCGAATAAACAACATCGTAACTGATAAGGAGGTTATTCAGCAGCAGTGGGAAAATGGAGCAAATGGAAAGAGAATTATGTATGTACCAAGATTTAAATGACGTTTTTGAATGGTTTTGCAATGTGCATGACAACAACACCCACTCGCATATCACGCTTATGCCAAAAATAAGAACTATTAATGTATATTCAGTTGAAATAAGTCTATTATTATAACAAGAAGAACCTTTTAATAATTAATGTTACTTTTAAACGAAGATATTAAATGCTTTAAAGA
>JAECUM010003144.1:186912-266991 GCA_016617855.1 Megalonaias nervosa | reverse complement strand
TTTTAAGTAATTCTTTGAATATGGTCTCAACATGTATGCCCTTGCGTCTTCTCCTTAAAAAACCCAAAATATTCTTTGGAACTGAGGTTCAGAACAATTAAAAATGAATAAAAATTGTATAGGCTAGTATGCATTTTCTTGTACTACTGGCAGTTAAATATCTGTCGCCAGGTAAGGGTCATTACGTTGAAAACTATCATGGGGGGGGTGAGGTACCCAGTCAGTAATTACTCATAGCATAATACCTATATGAGAATTTAAACTTCATCAGATTTGTACAGGTTGAAGATTGTAGAATCTTTTTATCAAATACATAGAAAAAGATATGCTGGTTACTGAACACATTGAGATCACTTCAGTATTCAGCAGTGTAAAGCCTGCATGCCTGATTTATGGCAGGTTGTAAATTGCTAACCATTTACTAATGTCTTGTATACTTCTTTGTTGATTTCCTCATTTTCTTTCACAGGACTACTATAAAATTGTGTAAAGATATTCTTTTTGAGTATTTAATAAGAGGTAGAAGTCATAACCATGTCATTTGATGTTTAATCTCACCCTGAGTTCATAGCATTATGATATACCCAGGTATAGTGATGTGATATGGATGCCATAATGATCATATCATATCAGACCATGCAGTAAGCTCTGATTTAAAAAAGCAGACTGCCTTAGCATATCTGTGTGTATTTATTGATAAGATATCCTCTTTGGAAAGATGTTAGTTGAGCTTTGACCCCTTTTTGTGTTGAGGCTATCAACTTCAAAACAATGAGAACTCATGTCAGGAAGACATGGCATGTTGCTGACATCAGTAGTAGTATCATGAGCACAGTTTTCGTTGATGATTCTGTATCATTGACCTAGATATAAATTATAATCTGTCCTGGTGACACAGATATGGCCATTTAAACCAGTTTGAGGCTTTCTTACTTAGCAGCATAGGACAAAGTACAAAGATGAATAACTAACTCAGATTGTTGTGATGTGAATAATACTTTTACTAGTACATGTACATGGTATTGTGTTTCTCACCCTGTTTTTTTTTTTATGAGGTTTAAACTTGACATCAGTTGCAAACTAAGTGACTATGTACATTAGTAGGTCACATAATAACTGTTGCCTCAGTCAAAGTACAAAATAAAATGGTGTTTATGCCTAAAGTAATTAATTTTTTTTCATGTCTCCTGCTTACTGCTGCATCTGTAACGGCTGAGTTTGCAGAAATTTAATTCCAAATGAGTCATCTCCATTAGTTCACATAACTTTCACTCCAAATGAGTCATTTCCATTAGTTTACATAAATTCAACTCCAAAGGAGTCATCTCCATTAGCTCACCTATCAACTCCAAATGAGTTATCTTCATTAGTTCTCATAACTTCAGCTCCAAATGAGTCATCTCCAGTAGTTCACATATCTTTAACTCCAAAGGATTCATCTCCATTAGTTTACATAATGCTCCTTGGGTGCATAATATTCTTCAGCAAGTAAGTATTTTTATTTATAAAAATAACTACTGTGAAGAATCATGGACAGTAATGGATGGATTCTCAAAGGTAATTGTTTCCACTGTTTTCAGTCTCCCAGTAAGAGTTAGTGGCATATAGTATATCAGTTACAATCATGTAATGATCTGTGATCATAAACTTGAATTTTTCTGACACAGATCAAAGGACAAATAGCTTTTGAAGAAAGAATCTCTTGCCCCTTGTCAGAAGCTACATGCCTCAAATAAAATGTACTATCTCAAAAAATTAACATGCCTCTGTGGCATGGAAAGGGGGAGGCATGTCAGATTTAGACAGGCACTGAGCATAGGATCATTAGGCACAAAAAATGTGTCTGGTTGACCAACCATCCCTGTTTTTTCGCTGCTTACAATAGCACTTTTTCCCCAAGGTAAAATAAAAATAATAATTTTAAAAAATAATCCTGAAATTGATTTGTGAATCTAATTGAGCCAGTTTAGCCCAGTACTTAAAGCACTTAGTACATATATACTAATTATTATAATATATATATTTTTTAAAAAAAATACCTTCCTACCCTAATTTAAAACCAGTGCAATAGGAAACTCACATTTTCTTTTGGGGTGGGGCAGGCTTAGGAACTTGGACCCCAAATTTAGTGGATTTGAATTTCCTCTCCCCTACTACACACTGACAGAATTAATTACTATACTGGGGGAAAAAGATATCACCTATTCTTCTTGTCATCACATTTTAGCAGAGGATGGTGGGTGGGTGGTTTGTGATATGCTCTGTCCATCCATTTATCTGTCTGTCCATAACCACATTTCCTTAACTGCAGGGTGGAAATTCACCAAAATTAGTACATATGTTGCCCATATGGTAGCCATCTGTAAGAGGTGAAGGATACAGTTTTTGAGCACATGGTTTAAGGTATAAAGTCAGATGTACAACAGTTGCACTTATATCAGCTTTTTAAACAATGTTTTCTGATCAATCTTTGTACATGCAGTTATGGGAAATAGACATATTTTTGCATAATGGAATTGTTGTTACAACACATGGGTCAGGGTCCAGAGGAGGGGTTAGATTTGGGAGTGGGAGAAATATAATAAAAGGTGTGAAGTTTTGCCATAATGATTCATGATCTAAATATATTGTGATCTTGTTTGAAATTAATCTGTGAGAAATTTCTTTTATGTTTTCTTCAAGGAGTTGGATAGAGATTATCAGATTATTTAAAATTGATACTACGTGGCCATAAATCAGTTTCCAGCTTTGATAATCTAATAGGTCTTGTTAGTAATTGAGAAGGTCATAAAAACTACAAGTTCTTAGATGTAAGTGCGTGATTATAAAACTGTTTAGTATATGAAAGTTTTGTTGACAATCTTTGGTACAGTTACCTGGATACTTTAAATCTTTGGTATGGTTACCTGGATACTTTAAAAAATGCACACTTTTCAGTACAGGCAATGAATTACAAACCACAGTTTGTAATCAAAGCCTCGCTCTCTCTCTCTCTTTTTTTAAGCAGTTTAAAAATGTCCAAAAATATTTATACTCTACTACAGCAGTGGTAAAGTAACAAAATCTTTTGCAATACCACATCATTGGCAAAATACTACAATATTTATGTTCTACCACATAAGTAGTAGATTACCAGAATATTTTGCAATACCAATTCAGTGGTAAATTACCATAATATTTCTTTATATGCCCCACCACATCAATGGTACGAACATATTGTGTTACCCTTGTCAATCCTTCCATCACAAATTTGGTTAAGTTTTGCATCAGGTCATTCAGGCTCTCAGCTGGGGCCTTTATGTTACATGAACCCATTTCTAGTTTAATATCATTATTTCCATTCCTAGTATAGTGAAACTTCTCTTCAAAGAACATTCAGGGTGTTAAACAATTTCTCCTTTATGTACTGATGTTATAAAAGTAGACAATTGGTCAAGCTGGCATTTTTACTTGCTTACAAGTCAAGTCCAGCTGCAGAGTGCACAGACCCAGATGTACTTTTGCATAATTCACTGGAAGATCTGTGTCGGTACATTTTGTTAGGAGTAATCGGTTAAAGAATATAGACCCTGATCTGTGGGTACTTTATGCAATGGTAGATCATGTCTATATTATTTGCAGTTGGACTTGTATGCCAGTATATGTAATTGGTTAAATCGACACATATTGTGCAGCTCAGAATAATGTGATCATTACATGATGATGTCATTGATGTAACATCACTTTGTACCTGTTGTAGCATAGTGCCTTGAACCTAGGAGAGACTGGAAATAAAGTTTACCTAGGGGAGACTGGAAATAAAGTGATACAAGTCTTTACATTTTTTTAATAATTGCAATTCCAATCTTGTAAAAGAAAATAATGTAGTAACAAAAAGTATAAGACACATTTGGAAATCTGTAGTGATTTACAGCCTGCCATAAAGGGACTGTGCATGCTTTCTTTTGGAAATCTGTAGTGATTTACAGCCTGCCATAAAGTGACTACAGGCTTTCTTTTGGAAATCTTCAGTGATTTACAACCTGCCATTAAGTGACTACAGACTTTCATTTGGAAATCTGTGGTGATTTACAGCCTGAGAAAAAGTGACTGTGCAGGCTTTCTTATGGAAATCTTTAGTGATTTACAGCCTGCCGAAAAGTGACTGTGCAGGCTTTCTTTTGGAAATCTGTAGTGATTTACAGCCTGCCATAAAGTGACCTGCAGACTTTCTTTTGCAGATAAGAGATGAGATCTCAATAAACATGTCATACAGTGTAAATTCACTCAACAATTTACCATTTTTTTTCTGCATTTGACAAGAGGGATCTATGCGCTTCAGCCTGTGCTAATTTGCTGAATTTTTAAATAGTGATTTAGCTTTTATTTGATGTACTTTTTCCAATACTTTTCTATGTAATGATCCCTGCTTCAAGACATATACTCAACAGAGAGTAGTATGAGAAAATGTACACCACCTATACATTTTTGTGATGTGGGATTTCTTGGACTGCACCATATGCACATTAGTCTGCTTCAAAAAATAGCATGGATTTCACATTGCACTCAACTTTGAAGACACAAGGTTTTGAAATTGGGCAGTTTGCATGGATGGAGGAGGTATTTTTAGAAATTTATAAGTTATGAAGGGATTAAATAAGTCTTGAGTTAGGCTGTAATTGCATATGTTATGTATATCTTTATATTTTGTAACTCCTGGTGCATGATTTTGTCTAGTTTTTATGATTTTTATTCATTGCTGTAAATTGTTGCGATTATCTTTAGTTGAAATTTCATACGTGCATAGGTTCTATTTTAAGATATTAAAGAAAAAAATTACATAGGATCTATAAATAGATGCTTATGTACATATTGACAGTTACTAATAATAAAATTATTAGTAACATATGTTTATAAGTTTCTGGCTTTTTCCCATTGGACAGGTCAGTCAGGTGGTATCTTAGAAGAATTAGGTTGATTCTCATTGGATGAGTTAAATCATGTGAGTTCTTTTATGGTGTTGGAAATTTGCAATTTGTCACGTTGGAGTAGTGATAATATGTGTGTTTTAGTTTTTTTGCCAGTATATAAGTATATTTGACTGGGCAGTTTCCTCAGTCTTATTTCTTGTATTCTTATTTGTAACATCCAGTCTGCAGATGTACTTTATGTTGTATTCAAATATTATTGGAGAGGAAAGACATTTGTTTGGATTATTCAGTGGAATTAGAAAGCGCTCATTGAACTATAATATTAGTTTGGAACTATTTTGAATTATTCAAAGGAGTTCTGGACAACTCCATTTTACAGGTCAGGAGTGTTGGTTGACCAGTATATTCATGGATCTGAAATTTATATGGAACTTCATTCTTTTGGACTTGAATAGAACTTATTTAGGATTATTTTGGATTCAGTTTATAATGCTCTAAGTTGCTCTTAAAGTTTCATTTTACAACATTGATAATTAAATTATATGTTAAGTTTTACAAAACTTGTTGGTTTTGTATAGTTCTGTTACTTAGTTTATGACCGTGGAGCTGTAACACATGTAGGTCAGGTAAATACTTACCGAGATAGGAGGTGGAGTATGAGTCACAATGGGTTCAGAGATGCAGCCAGGATGCACAAATGTGGGAATCACTCAAAATTTGTACAAATTTGCATACTTCATGAGCAGTGATGTGTGAGAACTTGTGCAGATTAATTTTTGTTGTTGTTGTGCATATAAAAATGTACTCTGTGTGATATACAATTTTTATTTAACAGTCAACCCTTAAAGTGCTTGTTGTGACATAAGTCATGCTGCTGGTAGAGGTATCATAGTGCTTGTTGCGACATTGGTCTCTTTTCAGGTAGGCAACTGTTTACAGCATTTGGGTTCTTCGGCTTGACATGAATGGTTGTTAAACTAGATTTGATTGGCACATTATTTAAACCTTGCATCAGAAATTTTTACAAATGCATGTTAAAAGTAAGGGCTGCCTAGAACACCAAGATGGCTTATTCCCAGCATAGTTCATTTTCAGATGATGATTTCATTCGGCAAATAATGGCTGATGATAGTGAGGATGATAATGATTTTTAAAGTATCAGACTATTGTAGGTGGGAAAGTGTAATTGGAGATGCCAGTGAGTGTATTTGACCCCAAAAGTGATGATAAATATAAGTCTGGATGGACAAAAACAGATGGCATGCAGGTCAAATCCTCTTTCAGTGGTATTTCGAAATTAAATGTAGAAAAGGCAGAACACCAAGCATAATTAAAATAGGTTAGAAGTAGAGTGCAATTTTAATTTCTTTTCTCAGACAATTTACCCGTGTTGGATGATCTTGTGCTACAAAACTGTATAGTCCTATGAGGTTTAAGATAAATTGAATAAATAAGAATCTAAAATGAAATCAGAAAGTTAAGATACTTATTTAATCAGAATATCTCAGTCTTAAAAATTGCACTGTGGCATTTTTGGATTTCAAACCCTGATATAGCATCATGTAGCAGATAAGAACTCTGAGATAATAATCAGGTGCTGGATATATGGCCCCAGTGTGGATATAATGGACCCCTTATCGAAATGTAAAATATTGAATAATGCAAAATTTGTTCCCAATATCTGTAATTGACACCTGAACATACTCCCAGTTGATCTAATTTTCTCCAAAAATGATGGGCCCAGTCCCCTTTTCCAATCATCTAAGATAAATCTTTAGTCATAGTGACAATATGCCAGCCTTGTAACTCATTCTAACAATTGTTGAAGAAAGATTTAGTATCCAGTGATCTCCCTCTTGTAATACTACTATTCCTAATCTTAAAAGCTTGCTTTGTGACAAGGAGTGGCCTCTCTTGTGTGGAACAGTTGTGCAGATATATTATTTTAGTGTCTGGCAAAATGGCGTCTGATGAGCATGAAGCCTGTGAAGGAGAAAACCTTGACATTGTAATGCTAAAAATGTACATCTAGTTTTCATTTGCTAATCCATAAGCTTGGACATGTTTACAAAGAATAAAGTTTTATTCTTACTTTGCAGTGTCATGACTTGGTGGACAGCTATATGCCAGAAGTCTTGCAGCTGTTACAGAGTGAATTGGTGAGTAGTTTTATTGGACATATATAATCATAATGTGAGCATTCTGGCAGAAACAGCACCATTTTGTCTCATCCATGAAGCATAACTGATATATAGGTATCATATTTCCGATGGTATTGTTTGTAAAGGTATCAGCATTAAGTTTTTGCATTTATGTCAGTTGTTCTGATACTGTTTCATGTAGTCACAAAACTTGATGTATTCATGATGGGGTACTGCTCATGACAGGCAAAAGGAGATGTACAGTCATGAAACTTGATGTGTTCATCATGTGGTACTGTTTATGAAAGGCACTAGATGTACAGTAATGAAACTTGATGTATTCATGACGGGGCACTGCTTATGACAGGCAAAAGGAGATGTACAGTCATGAAACTTGATGTATTCATCATGGTGTGTTGTTTATGACAGGCAAAAGGAGATGTACAGTCATGAAATTTGATGTATTCATCATGGGGTGATGCTCATGACAGGCAGAAGGAGATGTACAGTCATGAAACTTGATGTATTCATCATGGGGTGATGCTCATGACAGGCAAAAGGAGATTTACAGTCACAAAACGTGATGTATTCATTATGGGGTACTGCTTATGACATGCATGGGGAGATGTACAGGTGTGAAACTTGCTGTATTCATCATGGGGTATTGCTCATGACTGACAGAAGGAGTTTAGATACCTACATTTCATACTCCATTGATTATGTCAAGTTTGTGCATTTAGCTTGGATTCTCTAACATTGCTGCATGAAACTTGCTGGGTGTATTAATCTTGAGGGATGCTTCTCACCATAAGTAAAAGTAAATCTCAACTTTTTTATTGCTTTGTCACTTTGCAAGGTTTATAGAGTATGCCACAGTGGAGTAGACAAGATGTATTTAGCAGGATTCTTGTATGTGGGTCTCCAAGGATTCTTGTATGTGGGTCTCCAAGGCTACATATGGAGTTGTAATTTCCACATGGATATGAATCATAAACAGAAAACTGGACTTACACAATGCACTGATGGTTTAATGTGATGTGACCATATTTGCTTGAGACTATGAGGAGTACGTCATTACAGGCCTCAAAAATTAATTTTCTGCTTGTGTTTACAAGTGGCAGGTGTTAGGGAATGGGACATTTTTAAGATGCTCATTCGAGTGGATTAGTGACGTTAGAAGCAGGTTTCCAAATAAAAAAGGAGAAAGATGTACAAAAATCTGTAATCAATGGTAATTTACCTAATAATCTGTAATTGTACTGTCTTGAAATAATTATGCTTTTTGATTATACAGTCACATATGGTACCATATGCATACAAAGCCCTTTCATTTGTCATGAGTTTCTATCAATCAGACAAGTGCAAAGCTAAATGAAACTCATATAATCTTATTGCAGTTTATATAAGTACAGTGTATACCAGGTCATGCTTATATCAAATTTCTCAACTTAAAATTTTGTCTTTTATAAATTTCAATGAAATAAAAGTTGCAGTCATTTCCTTGTGTTAAACCTAAAAATAACTAGCTCCTTTCAAAAGATGTAAATTTTCCTGTTTCAGTTTACAAATATTCATCATGCCAGACTTAAGCAGAGCTATTTACTCAAGGTTGGGACATCTTATCAAAGCAGGTCCAGGAATGAGTCAGCATGTATCACTGCCTGCTTTTAAGATATACAGTAAAGCCTGTTATGAGAGACCGCCCCTTCTGCCAACAAAAAGCGGTCTCTCAAGATAGGTGGTCTCTCATAGCAGGCTTGTACAAGAAAACCAGTTTTCAAGGTCCAGTTTCAGAATAATTTCAAGAAAAATAACCACAATCACTGTACATATATTCTATTCTTTATTAATATTTCTTGCTAAAATATTGTATGCATTCATCTAAAAACAAAATTATATAGCAGTAAAAATATACTTCTGTCATTAAACATGAAATCACATTTACCTCTGAAGATCACATATTTTAGCATATGAAATCGTTTCTGAATTACTTCTTTTTCTTTATAACAACCTAAATTTGTTTTACCGATGTTTAAACCACTTTTTTGCGAGTGGTCTGCTCTTTTTCACTTCTTTCAGTTACAATAATTATTTTCTCCAGCCTAAAATTTGTCTATTTTTAGTTGGAGGGTCGTCCATTGTCATTAAGGTTCTAGGTGTTAAAATTATTAGTGCTGAGTTGTAACATCGAACGTAAAGACGGTTTTGACTGGGCTGTGGGAAAATATGAAAAAACTATACATGTGCATTGCATGTCTAACAATTAATGAAATAAAAAGAAACAATTATCTCATCCAGAAACAGAATCATTTACTCAGAGACGAAAGTCAACAGCTTCATTCAAAGATGACGTACTAGGATTAACTCTATAAGCTAAGTGTGTAACCCGGTCGCACCAACTTGAATAGACGACAGCTTTGTGATTGGGCTGTAATCATTTAACATTGGGGGGAAAAACAACAAACATCACAAGTCTTGAACACTATCAATCGAATCCCACAAACAGTTCTCACTTGCTGGTGTAATAGACAATGACCTTATTCTCCCCTGGCAATAAGGATTAACTCTAAACAACAACGGCAATTCGTGACATGTACATTAGCCCGGTTTACGGACTGTAGCATTCATCACCGGTAGCAACAATCCTTTTTTTTTAATGTTCCTATTATGCTTGTTTTTTACCAGAACAGTCGTTACTAATCAAGCGGTCGTTGTAACAGTTGATTACATATAGGTCAGTGGTGTCCGTCTGTTTTCGCGATACGGTCATTCACATTGATGTCGGGTCCTGCGATTAAGGCCGTGAAGCAGGCTAAGTGCGGGAATAATTAGTCTGGTTCCCTGCTTTGTGTGTTTCCTATACGAATAGCGGAGAACAATGCAGGGAGCATACGAAACAGCAAACCAGACTAGGAAATAATCTACATATACTTCAGTCTGGTTTATGACAGAAACTATAAAACACTATAAGCATATCTAAAATATTTAGATATCGGCAGCCAGCCTATTTTTTTATTTTTTATTTAGAATGGTATGAGCGGTTGTTCTTACAAGTATTAAATTAAGGTCAATGGAGTTTATCCTCGTTTTTGCAATGTGGTCATTCATAGCATATTTTGCCAAGACATCGTGGTCGCTGGTTGCATTCAGCAGGTGGTCGCTCATAACAGAGTGTTTATCTAATAAAATCGATCCGTGCATTACGATTGTGGTCGGATATGACAGGTGGTCGCTCATAGCAGATGTCGCTCATGACAGTTTTTACTGTAATTGTTTTGAAAACAGAGACAAGTTACTTAGAACTCTGCTCATATCCCATTCATTTGTGTGGACAAAGACTTTATCTCAAGGACTAGTTGAGCCTAAATGAAAATGGTGACCCTCAGACATGTAATCTGTCCACCATACCAGCCATCTTTAAAATCTTGTCATTGTTACTATTTTTGAATGGATAGTTATATTGACATGGGGTTTTCACTCAGAGACTTCTAGCATTGTCTGATTGGCCCTGAATAAAAATGGTACCAGTCTAACATCCAGTATGGCTGTCATGGCCAAAAGTTTTGTTTTAACTACTCCTCCTGATTGGATGGTCCTGTTGAAATGGGGTTTTCACTCAAAGACTTCAAGTATTGTCTAGTTGGTCCTAAATTAAAATGGTGCCAGTCTAACATCCAGTATGGCTGTCATGGTGGCCAGTTTGAAAATCTTGTTATAACTACTCCTCCTGAATGGATGGTCCTGTTGAAATGGGGGTTTTACTAAAAGACTTCTTAGGATGGCTGATTGGTTCTAAATGCTGAATGAAAACATTCTGATCTGACGTTCAGTGTGGCTGCCATAAAGACCATTTTGAAAATCTTATTGTTACTTCTCCTGAACAGATGTCATAGTGATCTGTTTTGTTTTTGGTTTTTTTTGTTTGTTTTTTTGTTAAAGTCTTCTTATTGTCTCTGTTTGGTCCTAAATTAAAATTAAAAAGTTTCTGATCTGGCAGCAAAACATTTGGTATGGCCACCAGATGACAATCTTGAAAATCTTGTTATTGCTCAGACATGATCTTTCTTTGTTTTAAAAGCGGAATTCCGCAGTTCTCTTGACAAGAAAAATCAGATTATTGATGTAGTCGGGGTTTTTTGTGTCATTTCCAATCTGGTTTATAAAAAATGGTCTGTCCGGTTCCATTCTGCAACTATGCTTGTAAAATATTTGTTCCGTACATTATTTAACACACAATTGTTGTAAAGAGTATTCTGATTGGTCAAAAGTTTCTACTCATCCAGTGAATCTTTGAATAATGGAAACTGATGGAAATGGAAAGACTGAAGCATGCTTGCGAAACATGGCATCTCAAGTTTTTGAGAGAGAACAGGATGCCAAAAAATTTGGATAGAGATTTGAAAAATGTGTGGAAATCGGAATGGCTCAAGTAGAAATTTGACAGAAATGTAGCCAGTCAGTTCATAACAAAATGAATGACAGAGGACTGGCATTTTGTGATCTTTGCAAGAAAGAGTTAAATCATTCTAATTGCTGTTTTTAGATATTGGAGCAGCAGCTAGCTACGATGGAGGTGTTTGAAAGGGGGGAAAAAAACATGTTGAGAAAAAAAAGAAAAGATTGAACACTGAGCCAAAAAAGTCAGTGGTTACAAAAAGGAAAGCAAACTAAATTTTCATCAAGATTGCAAAAAGAGTAAGACTGGCATAAGAATATCAACAGCCTGGTTGGGAAAGAGACAATTGAATTTATGTGATTATTTGTATATAGTTGATCTATTCTGGTGTTTATTTTACAGCTGTTTTTCAGAAAAAACAAAAAGTAATATAATTTTTGCTGTAAAAATTGACGAATTATTGTGATTGAATTACTTTGTGAACACTGACATGTGCATGAAATAACTTGAGCACTAATACTATTGGAAAACAGTTTGATGTCACAATGAAAATTGTGAAAATTTTGGTAAGTTGGTTAATTTTTCAAATGATAATTTTGTTATATTTATGATAATAAGGTCCACCAGGAGCAGCTTTTATGATTGTAAGATGCATATTTGACTGGTAGCCTTCAGTCCCATGGAATGGGATTGCTGCCCCTCAAGACACTGTTGGGGGAGGATCCCCCCTTCAGATTTTTTCTGGGTTTTTTTTGGAGGACCAAAATTATGTCTGTGTTGCTACTGATCTTGAACGGATGGTCATACTGACATGAGGTTATCACTAAAAAGCTTCCTGCAATCTCTAATTTGACCTAGATGAAAAATGCTGCCACTGAGACATTCACTGTGGTCACTAGTGGCCACCTTGAAGATCTTGTTATGGATACTTCTTCTTTCACCTGATGGTCATATCAACATCACGGAAATGAGGCCATCAGTTTTATTGGGAAAACTTAAAATGACAACCCAATTTGTTATTGTGAATACTGTTGAATTCCAGTTTCTTCATGAACTGTATGCATTTTATCTAATTTGGAATTTATAGAAAATTATGCAAGAAAATGTCTGATTCAAAGCTTGGAAAGAAGATTGTTTCGGTACTTTTGCAAAAGGATAATACAAACCATTTCTACACACTTCTCTCTCATATTGACAACTAGTAGATGTAATACCCTTTGTAAATATATTTACAATTTATACTTGCTTACAAGCCCAACTGCAAAAAATATTGACCTGATCTACAATCACATAATGTACTGGTAGATCATGGTCTATATTGCTTGTTCTACAGATTGCTACTAACAAACTGCACAGACCATCGTAATGATGTAGGAAAAGTCTGTTATCACATGCAAAATTGAAGCAAGCTTTATCAGCGAATGATTACTGTTAAAGTCACTCTTAAAGTACTAGTTTTATTCCTCTAGGATGTGTACATGTTTACAGCTTTGATTACATTTTATTCCGCACATGTAATTCAGTAAATCCACAGTGATTCTCACTGTACCACTCCTCCTTTTGGATGGAGCTGCTGAGTTGGTTGTTACATATTTTGATGTACAGTAAAACTTGGAAAAGTCATTGTGTAGTGGGACCTCATTTTTATATTCAGGTCAGAAAGCTAGAGCATGTAATGTTGTGATGTCCATTGGAACATCCATCTGTGACTTTTTAAAATTTTGTTCAATAACGTCAGTTTTACAGCATCTACCTTTACCAAACTTTGTGGATGGCTTGTACTTTGGGTAAAGGAAGAAGCCTATCAGTTTTGGTGCCCAAGGTCAGATTCCCTGACTGAAAGAATAAAAATGGTTTTGGCATAATAACTTAATTTTTAGATTAAGTTACTTGACAAAACTTTGTGGCTGATTGACTTTTTTATAATTAAAAACATCTACACTTTTGGGGTCTAGAAATTGGAGGTCATGGTAAGTAAAAATGAAATTTAATAGTTTCTGCATGTAAATTTACTTCAGGACCATATACTTAACAAATGGTCATGGTCATTAAGATCTATTGGTCAGTCAGCAGTCAATCATGCCCTACCAGTACTTACATAGAGGGCAATTCAACACAGGGCAGGTTCATGATGTAGCATTTGTTGTACCCAAGTTTCTTTGAGTTTTCATGTGTTTCAAGTTTTTGTGGGTTTTCAACTGTAGAGACAGTTCATTGTTGGGACTATTAAGTCATTTTAATATTTGGTGTTTGAGTTATCCAAGTTTTACAGTATCTCAAGGGGAAGATGGGCATACAGTTGGATGTTGTTTTCTTTTCTTTTTGAAATAGACATGGATAAGATGAATTCAAGTTCAATTTGATTTCTTCCCTATGCTTGTAATTGTCACTCTAGCTCTTTCCCATTTCTTAAATTACATGTACTGTGTTCATTTTTTGAAAGTAGTAAAAAATCATTGACTAAACAGAACCCTACTCAAATCCACCATTTTATTAATTTATCTATTAATTATTAATCATATGTTTCAGAGTGCTGATGTGATTTGTTCAGCTCTTGGGTTCTGCACTGGTCTGGAGGACCATGTTCTCACTCGATTAAATCTCAGATGGTAAGTATTCAGTTTGTAGTGGGGAAGTTCACCATTATTAATGAAAACTAAGTTGAATTTTCCATTGCAAAGCTAAGCTCAGTTGAATATTTATTCTTGTTAAAAAAAAGAATTGATGTGTTATAATTGGTTTTGTGTGTGTGTGTCTGTCTATGCATTGTTGATTCATCCATCTGTCACTGTGTTCAGCTTGTAATCTCACCTCGTCTGTGCAGATTGACAGAGAGGGATAATATTTAGTATGATGTACAAAAATGGTTTTGGATTCTAGATGCAGCATCTGAGTGAGAAGGTCATAGGGATGAAAGGTCAAATTTTCATAGGTAATATAGATTGATCCTTGTGACCTGAAATCCATCTACAACATTTGATAATGAATGTTCATATTTGTTATGATATTTCAAGAGAATAAGCAGACTGTGAGTATAGATGATGAAGGTTTCAAGTCCTGTTTAGAATCAGTTGGGAAGTTGGGATGAAAGGTATAAATTTTCATGGAAAATAATTTTGGACTTCTTGTAACCTTAACTCAGAGACACTGAGTGAGAGTGATACAATATTTTATGATTTTTTGAGACTACAAGTAGAAGATAAAAAAGTATATAATCCTGAATAATGTGGAGGTTCAGATGGATGGAGGATGGAAAATGGGTGGGAGTGGATGTTTTAAAAAACAAAAATATCGGATTTTTGTGATGGCTACCATCTTGTGTGCTTTATTAACTGAATTTTCACTAACAGATAAGCCAGCCAAACTCTACCTGTGATGATTGTAAAAGGTTTATTGGAGATATTCAGGCCATGATAATGGACAATGAAACTGAGGTGAGTGCTTTCTAAGGTATGTCCTAGTTAGCTTTTTGTACCAATATATATAGTAATTCTTGAGTTGATCTGTCTATTTTATACCAATGTATGTAGTAATTCTTGAGTTGGTCTGTCTGTCTTTTCATCCAGTTAAATCTCATTAGTACAACTAGTTTTGCAGGTTTTGATAGAATTGCCTTAAAACAGGATAAATAGTGTGGTCAAAATATGCATAGCAATAAATCACTTTCCTCCTGCATTTTGTAAGAGTATTTGCCCCTGTGGATTGACACATTCTCATTAGTGCAACTAACCCTAAATATTTTGATACATTTTTATGAAATTTGTTAAATACCATAGCCATCACCGGAAGATGTGCTTATTGACAAATCACTTTATTATATCATTTCTTGGAGCTATTGCCCTTTTCCTTTGTGCCTTAATGCATTGTATATGACACAGTCTCATTAGTGCAACTAGTCTCAGTTTTGATGAATTGCCATGAAACCTGGTAAAGATTATGGTCATCGCCAGAAGATACACATGTATCACTTGCTCCTGCAGTTATGTTAAGAGTTATTGCCCTTTTTGTCTTGTAGCCTAATTCTGTATATAACACAGTCTTGTTAGCGCAACAAGTCCAGCAGTTTTTGATGGATTGCCATGAAGCTTTGTAAATAATATGGCCGTCATGAGAAGATGCATGTTTCAACCAATCTCTTTGCTCCCTCAACATTTTCTTGAGTTGTTGCCCTTTTTTGTCTTTTAATTTAATGCAGTCTGGTGTAATATTATTAACACTAGTTCTAGTTTTCATGTATTGCCATCAAAATTTGCAAATATTATGCAGCTGTGCATGTTGACAAATCACTTTACTCCCACAATTGTGGTTAGAGTTATTGCCATTATTGTCACATAGCTTAATGCTTTGTATGACTCAATGACATTAGTGCTACCAGTCAAGCAATTTTTCATGAATTGCCATGAAGTGTGGTAAATATTATGATCATCACCAGAAGATGCACCCGTCAGCAAATCACTTTGCTCCCATCATATTTTCTTTGAGCTAATACCCTTTTTGACTTGTAGCTTAATGCAGAGTATGATGTGGTATCGTTAATGCAAGTAGTTCCAAAGCTTTTTTTATGGATTGCCATCAAAATATATAAATATTATGGTCATTAAATGAAGATGCACATTATCAGTAAATCACTGTACTCCATCATTTTTTCATTATTGTTGTTGTCCTTTTTGTCCAGTAGCTTATTGAAGTGTAGACCAGAATCTTGTGAATACAACTTGTCTTGCATATTTGTATGGATTGACGTGTAGACCAGAATCTTGTGAATACAACTTGTCTTGCACATTTTTATGGATTGACGTGTAATCCAGAATCTTGTGAATACAACTTACCTTGCATATTTTTATGGATTGAAGTGTAGACCAGAATCTTGTGAATACAACTTGTCTTGCATATTTTTATGGATTGAAGTGTAGACCAGAATCTTGTGAATACAACTTACCTTGCATATTTTTATGGATTGAAGTGTAGACCAGAATCTTGTGAATACAACTTACCTTGCATATTTTGATGGATTGAAGTGTAGACCAGAATCTTGTGAATACAACTTGTCTTGCATATTTTTATGGATTGAAGTGTAGACCAGAATCTTGTGAATACAACTTGCCTTGTATATTTTTATGGATTGAAGTGTAGACCAGAATCTTGTGAATACAACTTACCTTGCATATTTTTATGGATTGAAGTGTAGACCAGAATCTTGTGAATACAACTTGTCTTGCATATTTTGATGGATTGAAGTGTAGACCAGAATCTTGTGAATACAACTTACCTTGCATATTTTGATGGATTGAAGTGTAGACCAGAATCTTGTGAATACAACTTGCCTTGCATATTTTGATGGATTGAAGTGTAGACCAGAATCTTGTGAATACAACTTGTCTTGCATATTTTTATGGATTGACGTGTAGACCAGAATCTTGTGAATACAACTTGTCTTGCAGATTTTTATGGATTGAAGTGTAGACCAGAATCTTGTGAACACAACTTGTCTTGCAGATTTTTATGGATTGAAGTGTAGAACAGAATCTTGTGAATACAACTTGCCTTGCATATTTTTATGGATTGAAGTGTAGACCAGAATCTTGTGAATACAACTTACCTTGCATATTTTTATGGATTGAAGTGTAGACCAGAATCTTGTGAATACAATTTACCTTGCATATTTTTATGGATTGAAGTGTAGAACAGAATCTTGTGAATACAACTTGTCTTGCATATTTTTATGGATTGAAGTGTAGACCAGAATCTTGTGAATACAACTTACCTTGCATATTTTTATGGATTGAAGTGTAGACCAGAATCTTGTGAATACAACTTACCTTGCATATTTTTATGGATTGAAGTGTAGAACAGAATCTTGTGAATACAACTTACCTTGCATATTTTTATGGATTGAAGTGTAGACCAGAATCTTGTGAATACAACTTGTCTTGCACATTTTTATGGATTGAAGTGTAGAACAGAATCTTGTGAATACAACTTGTCTTGCACATTTTTATGGATTGAAGTGTAGACCAGAATCTTGTGAATACAACTTACCTTGCAGATTTTATGGATTGAAGTGTAGACCAGAATCTTGTGAATACAACTTACCTTACATATTTTTATGGATTGAAGTGTAGACCAGAATCTTGTGAATACAACTTGTCTTGCACATTTTTATGGATTGAAGTGTAGAACAGAATCTTGTGAATACAACTTGCCTTGCACATTTTTATGGATTGAAGTGTAGAACAGAATCTTGTGAATACAATTTGTCTTGCACATTTTTACGGATTGAAGTGTAGACCAGAATCTTGTGAATACAACTTGCCTTGCAGATTTTTATGGATTGAAGTGTAGAACAGAATCTTGTGAATACAACTTGTCTTGCATATTTTTATGGATTGAAGTGTAGAACAGAATCTTGTGAATATAACTTACCTTGCATATTTTTATGGATTGAAGTGTAGACCAGAATCTTGTGAATACAACCTACCTTGCACATTTTTATGGATTGAAGTGTAGAACAGAATCTTGTGAATACAACTTGTCTTGCATATTTTTATGGATTGAAGTGTAGACCAGAATCTTGTGAATACAACTTGTCTTGCATATTTTTATGGATTGAAGTGTAGACCAGAATCTTGTGAATACAACTTGTCTTGCACATTTTTATGGATTGAAGTGTAGACCAGAATCTTGTGAATACAACTTGTCTTGCATATTTTTATGGATTGAAGTGTAGACCAGAATCTTGTGAATACAACTTGCCTTGTATATTTTTATGGATTGAAGTGTAGACCAGAATCTTGTGAATACAACTTACCTTGCATATTTTTATGGATTGAAGTGTAGACCAGAATCTTGTGAATACAACTTACCTTGCATATTTTTATGGATTGAAGTGTAGACCAGAATCTTGTGAATACAACTTACCTTGCATATTTTGATGGATTGAAGTGTAGACCAGAATCTTGTGAATACAACTTACCTTGCATATTTTTATGGATTGCTGTGAAACTTTGCACATAATATCAATCTGTTAACTCATTGACCCCTGGAGGTTTTTGTCGTTTTCGCCTGAAATGCGAGTAGAAAACCTATTTTGGGGGCTATTTCTGAATACATCCTAATACATCAACCTCCAAGACATTTTAGGTTAACCTAATGCCTAGTTGTGTTAGAAACATCGTGTTTCATTGGCTATTTCGCCTGAGCATGAGCAGAAGGGTAGAAGCTGGACTTCTTTCTCTTTTTTTTTTTCTTTTTTTTGGCTTAACGGACCCATCATTTTCATGTCGAGACCACTCTTTATTCTAAATGCCCATCTTATCCTACTTTTTGCAAAGGTTCACCTGTCTGTGTGCAGTTCAGACCGGTCTGTCTTAGATCTGAGGCCAAAAAATCTAAAATCCGGACACAAAATCGGATTCCGACCTGAGGCGAATTTTGGCTGGAAAAAACTCTGGTCCAAAAAGTTGCGTTTTTCCCTCTGTATTTTGTAGTGCAACTAGAACATCCATATTATTTGGTATCATCGTAAAGCTACATCTGTCTACCTTTCTATAATACCACCCACTTTATTGTGTTATACATGACCTTGACGCTACAGAGCTCAGAAGTAGGCTACCACCTCCTGCCGCGTAAACTCGACGTTAGGGGTTAATGAGTTAAACATGTAACTAACAAATAATTAGCTTCATTTTTGTTGGAGTTAATCACCTTTCTTCCTAAGCTAAATGAAATGTGTGAAAGCATTTTGTGAATACAACTACTCTTGAAGTTGTTAGTTGGATTACTAATACATAGTATATATTATGGTCATCATCAGAAGATATGCTTGTTGACCAGTCATTGTACTAATTATGATCAGAAGACTTGTGCCTTTCTTTGAACTGTAACTTGTTTCTATATGGGTTATGGATGGGGTGAGGGAGATGTGGGTATATTTATTTAAAATTGCTCACCATTTCTCTTGTCATATATATATATATATATATATATATATATTGTTCCCTCTTTTGTTGCTGGGTGGTGTATTTATTTTTCTGTCTGTCCATTTATTGTTTTCTTTGATTCATCCATACATTGGGCTGTACTTACAATTACTATGGATTGTGTTACTTTTAAATCTTTTAATTTCATGAAACTTGGTATGCTTACCATTACTATGGATTGAGTTACTTAACAAGTTAAGGATCCAAATTTCAAGTTTATGTTCATAATGTTTGCAGTTTTTATGCCCAACCAGGCCATATAATGTTCGCTTTTTTATGCCCAACCAGGCCATATAATGTTTGCTTTTTTATGCCCAACCAGGCCATATAATGTTCGCTTTTTTACGCTCAACCAGGCCATATAATGTTCGCTTTTTTATGCTCCACGAGGATATATAATGTTACCCAATATTATGCCCACCTGGACATATAATGTTAAACCTTTATATACCCCTACCAGGACATGTAATGTTACCCCTTTTTATGCCCCAACAGGGCATGTAATGTTACCCTTTTCTGTTTATCCATCTGTCTTTGCATCCTTCACACCATAGATACATTGTGCATTTATGTCAGTCGTTAGGTGTTTTATTAGGTTCATTTATGTTTAATGAATACAGTTCAGTTTTTCTGCCACATGACTCTTATATTTTCTGGCAAAGAAGGATGAAACTTGGTGAATGTATGTATTACTATGTAGGCATGTGGCGAGTACTGCAAATATTTTTAAGGTAAAAGTTAGAGGTCAAAATTAATAAGTTTTATTTCTGATCAATCTGTTTGCAGCCCTTTGAGATAAAATTTGGACCGTATTTTGTTCATTGATATTTGCATACATTCTGTACATGGCCTGATGTTATTAGATCATGGAGCACATCATACACATGACACATTTTTAGATCATGCAGCCCATTTTTCAGAGTCCTGTAACATTATTAGATGTTACAGCCCACTTTTCACTTGGTCCTGTCAGGTTATTAGACATTGCACATTATTCACATAACAGACCTTACATGTGCTGATTTAAAATGAAATTTATAAATTAGTCAAATAAATAATAGCTTTTACATGCCTTTGTGAGCAAAAGATAAAAATATTTGACAGGTTTCATAAATTTAATTGGACATGAGTGCAAATAAAAGATTCACTTTACCACATGTCATGTATGTTGTTCCTTACAATATCAGATAAAGTGGAATAAATTAACTAACTGAAAAATACATTCAGATGTCGGTGACATAATTGCTTGGCCTTAAATCGTGTCATATGTGATGTTATGTTGCTAGTGTTGCTATATGTGTGTAATATGATTAAAAAAAGGATATGGGTTTATTAACCTAAGTAGCAAGGTGATCATGTGATGAAAATAAGTATGTTATCATTTCTTACAGAAAGAAGTGGAACAGCTTCTGACACAAATCCTTTGCCAGTGGATAGGTCCCTTAGAGCCCTTGGTGAGTCAGGTCATGTGACTCCAATCTGATCTCGGGTCTATAAATTCAAGTTTTATTAATAATGCCTTCTCACACAAATCATATACAGTATTATCAGTTTGTATATAAACTTAGGGACCACTGGGGAGGAAGAGTTTGTTTCAAATGGATTACCTTAAAATTAGTGTTAAATACATAGATTAGTGTCACTTCTGTATTTGCCTGCTGTTAAATATATAGATTAGTGGCACTTCTGTATAAGCCTGCTGTTAAATATATTGATTAGCATCGCTTCTGTATAAGCCTGCTGTTCAATACATTGATTAGCGTCACTTCTGTATAAGCCTGCTGTTAAATACATCGATTGGCATCACTTCTGTATAAGCCTGCTGTTCAATACATCGATTAGCGTCACTTCTGTTTAAGCCTGCTGTCAAATAGATCGATTAGCGTCACTTCTATATAAGCCTGCTGTTAAATACATTGATTAGTGTCACTTCTGTTTCAGCCTGCTGTTAAATACATCGATTAGCATCACTTCTGTTTTAGCCTGCTGTTAAATACATCGATTAGCATCACTTCTGTAAAAGCCTGCTGTTTAATACATTGATTAGTGTAATTCCTATGTAAGCCTTGTGTGGAATACATAGGTTAGTATTGCTGCTGTGTAAGCTTGGTGTTAAACGCATCGATTAGTGTCACTTCTGTGTAAGCCTGGTGTGGAATGCAAAGATTAGTGTCACTGCTGTGTAAGCTTGGTGTTAAACACATAGATTAGTGTCACTCCTGCATAGGCTGGTGTGGAATACATAGATTAGTGGCGCTTCTGTGTAAGCCTGGTGTGGAATACAAAGATTAGTGTCCCTTCTGTGTAAGCTTGGTGTGGAATACATATATTAGTGTCACTTCTGTGTAAGACTAGTGTGACATGGGTATCCTTTGTCCAGCAGTGACTGCATTGTTGTGTACTTCAAATTTTGTGTTGAAGTGTCTGCAACATAGGATGTATGGTCATATAGAAGCTGGTGAGGCAGTGAGCTCTGTGGAATTTTGTATTATTTATAATTACCTAAACTGGTTTTAGGATATAAAAAAAAGGAAAAACATGTCTTTCTTCGTTAAAGTAAGTGATACAATATTATGAAAGCCTTTACAGATTTTAAAGACTTGCATCCGAGGACATGTCTCTTTAGTGTGTATGATTTTCTGTTATAACCCCATCTTGTGAATTCTGTGAAAAATTATCCCCACTCAGTGTTGGATTAAAGCAGTTTGATTTTTAATTTATTTCTAGTAATTTGTCTCTATTAATTTTGTTATATTTAAATTAAAGTGAAAGTATCATACGCTAATGTGTTGTATTGTCATGGTTATCATTTTCATGTCTTGGCACAAAACTACATTGTTGTTCATGCTTAAATTAATAGTTATTGAGAATTGATTATTTATTTTCACAGAAAAACGATAGGTTCTTGGGTCTTTAAATTTGTTGTTTTTAGCAACTATGAAATCCACCTAAATTAGTATCCCTTGAATAGTGAATTCATTGTAAATGGAAATCAGATAAATAAGATTGGACTATACTCTTGTGTCTTTAGAGTAATTATACTTACCATTCCTTCTTCCTCATTTAGTGCCAGCAGCTTGTAGAGGAGTATACCCCCATGATACTACAATTCCTTGCTTCACTAGTGGTGAGTACAGCAGTATAGATATCAAGATAGATGGTAAAGGTATCAAGATAGATTGTTTTTTACAGTATTTTTTGCAATTATCATTATGGAACATTCATAACATTAAATTACTATATTGAGCATTGAGTTGAAGTATAGGCTTTTTTCAGCTCTCTCCTCATTAGGCCCCCCAAAAATATGTGTGTTTCCATTCAGCTGACCATCCCTGTTTTTCATTGACTCTAGCACTCACCCCCACCCTATCTAATTGAACCATTTTTGTCTAGTACTTAAAGTACTTAGTACATTATATATACTAATCATTATAATATATATGTATAAAAATGTTTTTAAAAAAACCCCATCTACCCTAATTTTAAAACCAGTGCAATAGGAAACACATGCTATATTTGGGGGCCTTAGCAATAAGATTTACTTTTACTTTGTGGGTAATGTGATTAATGAAGGCATAATATTTCAGACATTGATGGATGCTAACGAGGCAAATGTCATGACTCTGTGGTCAGAAACTAAATAACAGAAAGAAGCAAAACCAACAAGTTTTGTGAAACTTCACAAATAATTTAATTAGCAAAGTTATAAATGAAAATGTGAGAAGAAGTTACAGCATTATGAAATGAATCCAAAATAATCCTGTATGAGTTATGTTAAAGTCCAGAAGTATGAAAAGTTTTGTATAAACTTCAGAACTTGAAATGTACTGGTCTGCCAAGATAGTGACATTGTCAAAATGGCATTGTCCAGAACTTTAATAATTCACAGTAGTTCCAGAATAATATTGTAGTCCAAAAAATGAGCACTTTCTGTTTCCACTGAACAGTCCAAACAAATGTTTTTCATCTAAAATAATGTACCACATAAAACACATGTGCAGACTTCATGTTACAGCAGGAACACAAGAAATAAGCATGGCTCCAAAATAAGAATTAAATCTGATTGCACAGTTCTCTCTTTATATGCACCTTCTAGACCTAACCCATCCAATAAGAATTCTTCTAAGATACCACCTGACCAATCTGTCCAGGGGGGAAAAGGCTGAATCTCGTAAACATGTTTACTACTAATTATTACTAACTGTGAAGACATACACAAGCATCTGTTTATAAATCCTATGCATTTTGTGTTCTTTTATACCTTAGAATAGACACTATGTACTTACACCACCAACTAAATATAATCTGTACAATTTACAGCCATGAATAAATATTACATAAATGAGATAAAATCATGTACCAGAAGTTACAAAAATATAGATATACATAAGACATTAAAAGAACAGTGTACATAAAATGTTGTGATAATGTCATACAGTAATTTATAAGCATTTGAAGCAGAAACATGTTACTGTATACCTGCAAATCATCAAATGAAAAAAAAAGATGAAAATGTTTGCATTAATGGAGTGTTGGGGTAAATAAATGACTTTTAACTTCAGTTTGGGTGGTATGCGGTATATTTATAATAACAAAATACAAATTGGAGATCCAACAGCTTAGAGTGAATGCATAACTAGTTATCAAGCAATTCTTGCATTTATAGTTATGTACTTCTGGACTGCCTTGATGATCTCCTTGTTGACCTCAACTGATTGCAACAGATTATGCTTTAATAATGAAGTTATATCTCTAATATGGTATAAAATTCCAATTGTTTGGTGTTTGAGGGCAACATTTTTTACAGTCTAAGAGAAAATACTTTGCAGTTTCTGGTTCACGACATCAATATCCATTGCTAAATGACAAATGTTTTTTTTTTGTTTGAAAAGATTGTCATTGAGTAAAAGAGAACCAAGTCAAAGTCTTGTGTACATAATCTGTGCGTGTCTTACTCTAAGATATTAATAGATAGGGTTTTTTCTTGATTCATATTTAAGTCTGATATAAAAGAGTATAATGAAGAGGTGTTTCAAATTTTCAAAGAGAAGATTCCATTCTCTGACAGACTTTGGAAAAGAAAACTAACTTTGATATAGATTTGTCCAGGCAAAGGGCATTTGTAGGCTTCATCCATAATAAAATTGTCTATTACTTAACTGCTTGACACTTGGCTGAACCAAAGCCCATATGTACCATGGAACCACACCATGACAGAATTAAAAAATTGTTTCTTTATGAAAACTCTGATATTAAAAATCAGTCTCAGATTTGTAACTTCATGAAACATTTAAACTTCATGTGTATCTATAACTGAGGACTTGTAACAAATACATTATATGTATCATGTAAGAAAAATATGGTAAACAAAAAGATGCCTACTTCATTTATACAAAATTAGCCTTGTGATCTGTGATTAGCATTTCATTTATACAAAATTAGCCTTGTGATCTGTGATTAGCATTTCATTTATACAAAATTAGCCTTGTGATCTGTGATTAGCATTTCATTTATACAAAATTAGCCTTGTGATCTGTGATTAGCATTTCAGACTCTTAACCATCAACTTTTTTCTTTTCTCCTTTTCAGTCTCTCCACTTTTATGTAGTTTATTCTCAGCAAATTTCCCATAAGTACTACATGCTCTTTACCCTTACATCCAGACAAGATTTACCTTTACTGAGGCATTTTTAAAGAGTTGGGATCCACAGCACATGCCAACCTTCTGTAATCATTACCTTCTTTGGGCAACCATGACTTGTTGTATATCCAGCCAGTGACTGATTTTGTCAACTCATTTTGCACTATTTTCCATGCTTACACGTCCATCATCATATAACAGATAATGTGGTCCCGTTACTTGGCTGTTTATGAGAATTATATGTATTTCTGTATCCCCCAGGATGCAGACGTAACTTGCCGAGTGTTGGGCTTCTGTGAACAAGACCTGGAGGCTGCCTTCAGACTGAGAATCAAACTCAAGGAAATCTTCAAACAGATTCCAATGGTATAGTTTCTTTCTTGCATGTTGACTACCCAACAGATTTAAAATGTGTGAAAATTGCAGGATAAATCTAAAATTGTAGGACTTTAATTTGAATTATACATTTAACCTTAGACATTTGTATTTAAAGTTCATAAATTTCGAGTTTAAAATAAGGTTCTTTTTATGATTATTTAAAATTCATTTGTATGTAATACTAGTTATCTCAGTGAAAAGAACAGCCAATGATAGGGATTACCCAGTCTAAGCATTTTCTTTGTATCAGTGTATTGATATAATGGCTATGATCAGCACTACAAGTCATGAGGTTAACTATGGGGTGGGAGAAAATCATATCTTTTGTTTGTGTTGTTAAACCAACTGAGTTAAACTTGTGTGTCAATCCCTCCAAAGTCCTTGTTAAGCTATATGGCAGAAATGTTAACACCTTACAGATTTCTGAAAAATTGTACAGCCAAGAATTATGAAAAAATTGAGTAAGTTTATAATTATCTGGACATTCAGAGTATGGGAAAAAATGGAATGGTATGGCTAGTCAGAGGACAGCAAATCGACTGTAAACATTTCAAGTCAAGGATGTTTGAGATTAAATTATTAGAATAGACTATGTCATTTAGAGTTGTACATTTTTTTAGAAAATAACTTAAGTGCAGTATAAGTTATATGACTTCTTCTGGTTATGTTTCTGAAGTTCAAGATCCCATATTTAATTTCAAGATTAGTGGAGTAAAAGAAGACTGTTTAATGTAGCTCTCATGTTGTGAGGTTCATATAGTCTACCTATTTACATATATTTGGATTTTACAATCCTTATTATGGCTGAAATGCTAACTTTGACTAAAAATCTCTGTTATTGACCAAATTATACCATTTTGCAGAAGCCTGTTGGAGGAACTGAGGAATGTGAGATATGCAAAGTGGTGGTACAGGAGCTTCAGAACTTGGACAGAGATGAAATAACGCAGGTAGTTTATTTCAGAAAAAAAGCATCATTCTATATTTGCATTTTTGCTGTCAGTAAGTGACATCAGCATGAATCATCAGCAGAAGTTTTGTCCTAAGCTTACTAATTTGATTGCAATTAGTCCTCAGTTTCAGTAGTAAAAGATTGTATTACTGGAGTGTAATTTAAGTATGAAATGTTTGAAAGTAAATAAATACCATATACCTCAAGCTAGATATGTAAATTAACTGAATGCATGACAATTAGGCATTATATTTTCAAAAACCCTACCTTTATTTCTTCATAAATCTGTCCTTTATTCAGAAAATTCTTCACTTTTTAAAAACTGAGTTGGGAAGTTCACCCCTTTCAGTTCTAGAATTGACCCAGTTTAGCAGTAGGTATATTGTATTCCTTTCAGAGTTCTTACATTAAAGTTAATGTTCTGTGTTAATTTTTTTGTGATGTCAGGATTTTTTGTTCATTGTTTAGTAATGTCAGTAGGGGTTTTGTGTTCCTTGTTTAGTAATGTCATTAGGAGTTCTGTGTTCCTTGTTTAGTAATGTCAGTAGGGGTTTTGTGTTAATTGTTTAGTAATTTCAGTAGATGTTCTGTGTTCATTGTTTAGTAATGTCATTAGGAGTTCTGTTTTCATTGTTTAGTAATGTCAGTATGTGTTCCTGTGTTCCATGTTTTGTAATGTCAGGGATTTGTATTCATTGTTTAGTAATGTCAGTAGGTGTTCTGTGTTCATTGTTTAGTAATGTCAGTAGGTGTTCTGTGTTCATTGTTTAGTAATGTCAGTAGGTGTTCTGTGTTCATTGTTTAGTAATGTAAGTAGGTGTTCTGTGTTCATTGTTTAGTAATGTTAGTAGGTGATACTGCTGGGTATTATCACAGTGCATCGTGTGATAAGCCTTGTCCAATTGCATACTGCACACTCAGATCTTCCATCATGTAATTCACCAGCTGATCTAGGTCTATGCAGTTTCTTAGGTGTTATCAGTAGAACAAGCAGCATAGACCCAGATTTGCTCGTGAATTATGCAATGGCAGTTCAGAGTTCAGAGTTGGTGTTGTTTGCAGCTGATCTGAGTTATTAGCGAGTACATATAGTGGTGCATCCATATAAATGGTATATCTGAGGTCATTATTGATGATGTGTTTGATATGGTATTGACATTAAATGATATTAGACTTGAATGAAAAATCTACAGACATAAGATATATGTCTTGCAGTTTGTTAGGATTATAATGATTATTTGGTACTTGTGATCTTTAGTTTACACTCCAAAAATAAGACATTGGAATATTCTTAATATTTGTTAGTTTCTTTGAAGACAAATATATGCCAAATTCAGTTTCTAATTACAGTTTGGATAAAAGCACTGAAGTCTTTTGTTGATGAAAAAGGTCTTTGTTGTTTTTTTTATATGCCCCTAATTAGGCAGGGGATATATTAGGTCCATCTGTTTCATATTTCATTTCTCCACAATTACTGTTCTCCACCATCTACTGTTACCAAAATTTGTAAATAGTTTGCATTTTGGGTAAGGAGGAAGCCTATCTGTGGGGGTTAACGATCAAAGGTCATGGTCACTGTGCCTGAAGAAAAATAGTGTCTGCACATTAATATTAGTTATACATCATATACCTGGACCAATCTTGTGGATGGCTTTTATATGTGTGTGTGTGTGTGTGTGTGTGTGTGTGATTTTGATTTTTATTGTAGCTTTAACAATTGTCAATTGTAGTCATATTGCTACAATCTCTGCAGTGTGGCAGTGATGCCTAGCTCTTGGGCATCATGCCGCTGACATGTAGCATCATTTCCCACCCAGTCACATTATCCTGACACCAGGTTGACCAGCCCTAACACTAACCCCTTAATGCTGAGCACCAAAAGTGAGTCAGCTGCTGGTACCATTTTTGTAAGTCATTGGTTTGATTTGTTGTGGGTTTGAACCTTCGACTTCCTGCATCCAAAGTAGACGCTCTAACCACTTAGGCCACTGGGGTCAAAAGGGAAATTTGGGGTCAGAAGGTCAAGGTCAAGGTCACTGAACTAAAACAAATTGGTTTCTGTACAATAATTGCTATACCAAACTTTTGGAGGGCTTGCAATTTAAGGTATGGTCATGGCATGTTGATTTGGGGGTCATAAGGTCCAAGTCTGTGTGACTCGAAGAAATATGGGTTTTGCAGACTATATATTTTGTTTTATAGTAAGTTCTGGTACCATACTTTGTGGATAGCTTGCACTTATGGTAATAAAGAAACTTTTAAATTGTGGTATCTGAAGGTCATACGTCATGATCATGGTAAGTGGCTTACTTGTGCCTACATGCCTAAATCTTTTTTTTTCAGGAGAAGGTGAAAAATTTCATTGAGATGAAACTGTGCCCCAAATTGGCATCATTTTCAGGCTTTGTGAGTACTAAATATTTACTTATATTTCTATTTGAATTCTTTGTATTGAACTGGCGCTGTTTACAGGATTAAGGAAATATCTGATAGAGATGAGGATTTTCAGTGCAGTGAAATTTTGATAATTCACATTAAAATTTTCTTTACTTTTCACATTTTGTTTTGGCTCTAATAGAGCCTTTCTCCATCAAATACATTACCCAGTCACATTAACATTGTAAATATCTTTCTGCTTTCTCTGGAATCCAGCCTTCCTTACACATGAAAATGTCTTATTGTCTATATATGTTGTAGGCAAAAGGGACGCAACTCTTATAGATCATCTCTTATCCCACTAGGTGGCAACCTGTAACTCAGATGTTGTCAGTTTTTAAGTTTCACTTGAGCTGTCAATAGGCCTTCAAGGAATCAAGTAGATTTTAAATCCGTTTTTGTCCATCCACCTTTTATTGTTGGCTATGCAGTAAGTCTGAGCATTGTTAAATGTAGTATGAATTACAGTTTTACATTTCACCTTCAAATGCATTCCCCGATCACATTAACATTAGGGATATAAGCTTACTGCCTCCTGAATCAGCCCTTGAAAAAGACAGAAAACCCTCTCTTCCATTGATATCATATAGACAAAAGGCAGTAACCCTCCCTTGCCCATTATCCCCCTTTGCCACCGCCAGGAGTCGCATGTTTTAACCTTTTGCCGTTGATTAGTCAGCATCATGCAGATGCCTCCCAAAAATCCCTTCGATATACTTGGGAATTTCAACTGCCTATCTTCAGATTTTGATAATTTGTGCATAATAACATATCTGCAACAGGTTGTGTACATTTCTTTTCATATTTGCCAATTTATGTTTTTGTCACATATGCAAACTTTGCTATTTTTGACCATTTGCGCTCACGACATGTTCTTGCTCACTCTGTTAGTAACATCTGTTGTTTTAGTGACATACTGACACATTTTTGTGGTTAGTTTGTTAACATTTTGTTGCTCTGCCATTTTAGAATCTAAAAAGAATGTTCCAGATGCAAGAAATTTAAAGCTAAGAAGGGCAACCTTGAGTAATGCCTTGCTTGTACTAAGTGCACATCTTCATGGATATGCAACCATTGGGCAATTTGGTCCAAAGATATGTGATTATTATTCGAAGCAAAATGGCAAAGAATAGACAGAGAGAGACTCAGCCCAACATCAAACAGTCAGATGGCTTGAGCATCCATTCTAGAAATGAATCAGCGGTCACCTAAGTTGGGGACACTGGCTCCTTCTTACCCCACTGAATTCAAAATGGAAAATGACATCTGCTGTGGTAACCTCAATGGAAGTAGAGGGGCCAGGCATGGACGTTTCACCATCCCCACCATGACCTAGATTGTCACTGGACCTACAATTGTGTTACGTGGTTCAGGAGGCAATGACAAAGTTTCTCAAGTCGGATAGTATGGGGGATGTACCTTCTTTTCTTGCCAGCCTACTGGGTGTAAGTTCCCCTGCCTGCCCAGTCATGGCCTTTGGGCCAGTAAGTCAGGGTGTATGGGGTTAATTATGGACTTTTATGATCCATTAACTAAGGAAATGACACAGTACAATACCCTCCTGGCTGCTGCCTAAGCTTTGCAACCATGTGAGCCTTACATTCTGCCATCCAACTGTAGATCACTCCAGTCTGAAAACCATACAAGGCCCATAGGACCATACAATATTGAACCATCCAGGGATCCTGGTGACAGATCCTTCCATCTTTCCACTCATAAGGCTGGTGCCAGAACAACATGGGGACCTAAATGATAATTCCATCTGTGTTACGAATAATATGGCAATACTGGTAAGGCAGCTGTATGAGGATCTCGGTGAGAGATCCACCTGTTTCTCCATACCTATGATGTGACTGTTGTTGTTGTTGTTGTAGGGTTTAACACCATTTTTCAGCACAAGATAGGCTATACATGGCATCCAGTATTAATGGTGGAGGAAGAACCCAGGAAAACCCCGGAAAGAACCACCAACCCACGAGAAGCTACTGGCAAGCTTTCTCACATACCCTTATAGGCTGAACCCGAGACTTGAACCCACGCAGACAGAGGTGAGATGGCAGTGATCTGTAACGGTAAGCCCTTTAGACCACTCGGCCACTAAGGGCCCTGATACTAGACCTGTATGGAGATCATAATGAAAGATCAGTCCCTATCATTACTTCAACTGCATTGCCAGTTAAAAAAAACCCCAAAAACAAGCCATCTCTATGGTCATTTACACAGTCCACATCAGGACCTTTCATGCTCCTGGTAAATCAGTCATCCATACCATGATGATGAGTACTGTAGATACAGCCATGTAGAGGTAGACTTCAGTTTCCCCCCATGGTGAATGTGCTGATGATTCTGATGATTGATCCTACTCTAACCCAGCTATGGAGAGGGCATAGTTTAATTTTGATGTGGAGATATATTGGGTTTTGCTGGCTTCTGAATGCACCCCCATCACCACACAGACCTATAAGTTCAAGATCTCTGTGCATTTAAAAGAGGCAGATGATTGTCCCTTCTTTTGTCTTCTTCCAGAGTCTGTCAAAATCAAAGAGATAACTGACTGCCTCTCCAGCAAAATTAATGATCCAGTCAATTCCAAGTCATTTTGTTCCTGCCCTTAGTAAGAATTTGTGGCTGTCAGTGTAACTTCTTCTATAAAGTGGCCAAAAAGATTTTCCCCTCAGCATCAAAGTTGGTTTGAAACATTTTTGCCACTTCTTCAGTGTTAGATCTTGCATCATTAGTGATTTTTCCCCCTTGCTGAGAATTTGGGTAATGACCTTGCATTGGCATCCACAGCATGGATCACCCAGGTCATTATCAGAGCAGCTCATGATTTCACATTTAATGCCCAGACTGCAAATTGTATGCAACAAGATGCTTGTCTGTTTACAGCAACTCTCAAAGTGCACATGCCTTGACATTGATGATATAATTTAGGTCACCCCTGCCCATTGGAAGCAAGAGGAAATGAGGAAACAGGCAGTCCAAGAACTGCCCCTTCAACTTGCAGCTCAGCCACCACAACCCTCCAGATGCAGTCAGTCTCTACCCCAGAGGGGAGACAACTGGCATCATTAGGACAAGTGATCATTCTCTGGACAAACACAGAACCAGTCACAACCCCAATCCAATATCAGGTGGCTGGAGCAAACTCAGTTTAGGAGTTGGCTTATCAGTGGTGGGTGGCTGCAAGAAACTAAGTTTCTACAACACAACGCCTCCTAAACTCCAGCTGACCACCTGCAGACAGCCTACTGGTAGGTGCCAGACTCCTGCATTTCAGTTTGCATTGGATTGCTCTGTTTCCAGAAAAAGAGTGGCTGATACAAGTAATTCTGGAGGAGCATTAGATTTCATTTATCCAACTGCCTCCCCTTTTGTCCTCTCCACTAATTAAGGGAGTCCTGTCACAGCATGCAGTGGGAGATCTGGTCACTGATTGGTGAAAATTGTTTGCAAACCACATTCCCCATTGTTCTATTCTTGTATCAAAAGCCAGTTTCAAGCTCGGGTGGATCATTGACCTGAGCTGGCTCAATATATTTCATTGTTGAAGTTGACGATGGAGATGGCTGAGTTGATCCAATTCTCCATCAGAAGAGACAGTTTGCCATCAATCTCGACTTGACTGATGCATACTTCCATGTTCCTGTACATCCAGTATCATGGAAATTCCTTCGATTTGCTTACCACAGAACTATTGACCAATTTCTAGCTCTCCCATTTGGCCTAAACATCAGTTCATGGGTTTTCACCAAGATTTTGAACTGCATTCTTACCAGTACCTGTCAGCTTCATCTGCAGCAGCGGTGGTATATCTGGATGAAATCCTCCAGAAACATATGGTATGTCTATTCTTGTCAGGTGCCGGGATGATCTCCTATTCCTTCTTGCATTTTTTTGTCAGCTGGGAATAGTCTGACCTGTGTCCATCCAAACTGTGTTATGTCCACCTTGGTATGGAATTTATAACCAATCTCAATCTCGTATGACTACCTCACATTTCAGTGATACATATCATCAAACACACAGAGTCCACTTCCAAGATGAAGTGGTTCATGCCAAGAGAGTTTTGTAGCTCCTCAGATAATTCAGTACCGCAACAGACACGTTACACTGGGTCATCTTTTCATGCGACCCTTTACAAATGACATTCTAGCTCAAGGGTGCCCCTGCCTGTCCACTCAAACAAAATCACAGGTGTGATAATATTCCTATGTCACTGGTGCAACTATTGTTGACTCATGATAGGGATTCCACTGGTAATGTCCCAGCTGGAAGTTACAGTATGTATGGACACCCGTACACATGGTTGGGAACCAACCTATTGCTGGGCTTCGAGACTGCCAGCAGCATGTGGGATCAGATGATGTTTCTCACCAAATCAACCTACTTAAAATGAAGGCTTTAATCAATGCCTTTCATTTCAGGAGAGGCCAGCTCTGTGAGAAAGTTGTCTTAATTGTGTCAGACAACACTAGTTGTGAACTACCTCCTCAAGCAAGCAGGAACCAAATCACCTGACTGTTGCATTCTGGATTGGCAACTCCTGTGTTCAAGTCACATTCCTGGCAGAATCAGTGTCTTGGCTGATACTTTGTCAAGAAAAGATCAGACAATTCATACCAAATGGTCTATTTACCAATTGGTCTTTAATTGGATTTGTGCACTTTGGGGGCAACCAATGATCAACCTTTTTGCAACAAGGTGGCATCACCAACTGCCCACCTTGTCTCTCCAGTCTCAGTTCCAGCAGCCTGGGCCGTAGATGAACTTGCGATCAGTTGGTAGGGTCTGTGGTCCTTTGCCTATCCACCCCCCAATTTTAGTTCAAAAAATTATTCAGAAATTAAGGGGTCAGAATTGCAAATCGATTCAGATCACCCCACTCAAATGGGACAAGTCCTGGGTCAACAATCTTCTTGATCTGGTGATAGATCTAACCAGGGACATTCTGGTGAAGCTGAATCTTAAACAGTAGTCACAGTTATTCCATCCTTGTCTGGGACCGACTGCTTCTTGCCTGGCTCATGTCAGGAGTGCCCTGTGAAGGAAAGATTTAAAGTCTTTGATCATGGAAAGAATCTCATAAGCAAGAAGGCCCTCTGCTTTGAAGACCTGCAAGGGAAAGTGGTGTATATTCAGGGACTGGTAAAGGACAATAACATCATCATTTTCAGTGCCTCAATCTTACAACTGGCCAAATTTTTTCTCTGGCTTTAGGAGGAGAAAAATTTGGACTGTATTGCCATCGAAGGCTACCATTACATATCTGACACATTCCAGTATCATGGTAGATGAGATTTTGACCATGATAAAGATCTATCAGACCTTCTAGCCAATTTGGGCTTGAATAGACACAAGTCCCTCACCCTGTTTCTGAAATGGAATCTTGCTTAGGTCCTGACATGGCTCAATTCAGACAAAAAAGGGGTGTTTAGTCAGGGCCCCGATGAAGTTACTGTCATCCAAAGCTTGTTTTCGTTGTTGGCTTGCAGTGGAGTGAGTTACACGTGCTTTCAGCAGACCCAAACTATCTTCAGATTAGATGGTTCTGTGGTAATCATGATGCAACCAGGTTTTGTTGCCAAGAATAGGCTGCCTTCAGTATGCTATCAGAGTTATCATCTCTTTGATAGACAAGTCAAGAGAGGTGACCTTGCATGATCCAGTCTCTGCCCTCAAACATTAGCTGAAGAACACTGACATACACAGAGAGGAATACACTGCAGAAGGAGATCAACACTTTATGAGATTCTGAGCAACCTAAATCTTTTCACCAAAGCACCCAAATTTAAATTTAATAGGGCAAGGTCTGCCCTATGCTTATTTTCATATCCCTATTTTTGTCATGTAAATACCTTCATTTTGGTTACTGTGGAGTGATGTATTTCCTCAGTCATAGCCATTGGGCTTTCACCAGGACACTAGACTGCATCATAACCCACTTAAGGATGACTTCATCCATGATGATGTTGGCTTACCTGGAAAATATTTTACAGAAACTTTTGGTCAGTACACTTTTGGTTCAAGACATGAACAGCCTACATTAACTCCTTTGCGGTCTTGGGTGGATAGTAAATCTGGAGAAATTTCACCTTGTTTCTTACCAACAACTTAATGCATCCAGGTATGATGTTGCTAACTCATATGAGTATTGTTCATCTCCCTTCCAAATGGATAGACTAGATTGTTGTATCATCTCAGCAGACCTCTTCCAAAAAGTTTATTGTGATGAGAGAGTTTCTTTAAATCCTCTGCATCCTCAGTGGCAGATGTTATATCCTTGGATCACCTTTGCATGTGCCCTCAGCAGATGACACTCCTGTCTGTGTCTCCCAGTATCAGCTCTGCTGAATCACTGCATCGTAATATCAATGGACATCAAACACTTCTTGTTTCAGTTTCAAAACTGGGTATGGCTAGCAGTGAGATTCTCATTATAGGCTCCACAACCAGAGTTTACAATCTATGTAGATGCCACTATATTACGTTGTGGAGCACACTTGCTCTCAGACTTCATGATAGTCAATGGCAAGTGGTCAGATCAGGAGAGGATCTGCACAATAGCCTGATAGAAATAAAAGTTATTTTCCGTGCTTCCCTCCCATGGCATGATCACATTCATTCAAGTACTCTCTTGATTATATCATATAAATCGACAGTGGTGACTTGCTTCATCAAACAAGGCATTCTGATATGGGGAATGTCTCCATTGGTGTCCCATCAGCAGATCAACATTCAAGTCCAACACATTATGGGCAGGCTCATTGTCGTGGCAGACTCTTGATCAAGGGGAGACCAGATGCTTCACATGGAGTGGTCTCTCTATATTTCTGTCTTCCATTGAGTCTGCACCGTATGGGGATGACTGTGCTCTTGAGCCCTTGTCTACCATCTGGGACTTTTCCTACCATTCAGGGCAAGAGAGCAAGATATAACCCCACAAGGGAGTTAATAAATCTGCGTACTTTGACCTCTCAAAGGACCAGGTATGAATTATGAAGATTTCAGTTGATAAAGTTTGATGGCCTTGAGCTTGCCATTCAAATGCAATGTCTCAGTTCAAGACAACATGGAGTTGGTGGGCTGGCATGCCCAGTCTACTTTTTTTCCAGCTTCTACTTGCATGACCTGTCCCAGCAACAAACTGAGCTGAATCTGGTCAGAACTCTGGTTGCTGTCCAATCAGTCATCATGCCCCACAAATGATAGCACAACCACCTACTCGTTCATGACCAGTCAAATTTTGCTAGAGTCACTGGAGAATATTATTTTCTCTGCATAAGCAATTGTGTGCAGGAACCCATAGGGCCCTCCTTGCACATACATGACCTCAGTCATTCACTTGTGCTAATTAACATTGGGAGAATTTCATCCTTTGAGTTGACCATTTATTGCATATCTACAGTGTCATTCAAGTAGAGGATGGATTTTCAACATTTTGTCATCCTCTTACCTATTTTCCTAACATTAATGTGATCAGTGAGAACCAAATTTTGTAGTAAATTATATTTAAATATATATAAGTAAATATATATAAATTATAAATTAAAAATACCTGATCACATTACCATTAAGCTTACTAAAAATACTTACCTGATCACATTACCATTAAGCTTACTAAAAATACTTACCTGATCACATTACCATTAAGCTTACTAAAAATACTTACCTGATCACATTACCATTAAGCTTACTAAAAATACTTACCTGATCACATTACCATTAAGCTTACTAAAAATACTTACTTGATCACATTACCATTAAGCCATCCCAACCATCCTTGCAAATGCCAGCGTCCCGACTCATGGACTGCTCAAATTAAAAACTGACATCCGGGTTGTAGGTCACCACCTAGCAGATTAAGGGGAGGTAATGTATAAGAGATGCTTCCCTTTGTCAATATCATATACATACAAAGACATTTTCATGTCTGTAGGAGTTCTGTATTCTAGTAACAGAAAGTATTTTTGGAGAAACGCAATTCACTACGTAATTTCCTTTCCAAGAGAGAGAATTAGTGTTATGCTATTATTGTCAATCTTGAGGAATGATTGTCATGCCATATCTGATAATTAGGCATGTAATTCCCATATGTTCTAGTACATAAATTGGCTCTTCTGCCAACTGTATAGACCCAGATCTACTGTTGCATAATGCACCAACTGATCTCGTTCTCTGTAGTTTGTTAGCCCTAACCAGCAGAGCAGGCAGCATGGACCCTGATCTGCCATCACATGGGGTCTGTGTTGTTAGTAATTGGACTTGACTTGTACACAATTATGTACAAATGTACTTCCTCCAAAGATCATTTATTGCAGTATTTCCTTCGAAACAGAAAACAGCTGATGACATTTTGCACATTTTGCAACAACTACTTCCTTCATCGGCAGTTTGTAGTTGTTACATGAAATGCTCAGTGTTTACAAATGAAGTGATTGGTTTTTATGGTGTCCCATAAAATATGTTTCATAATCTATGAGAGAAACCATGACAGGTAACATCATTACTTTATGGCAACTGGTTGTCATGCTGACTTTTTTCAGTTCTACTGTGCTTCTCATCTTGATAGTTTTCAGTGTTAATAATAGCCAGTAATTATCAAAGGATAATTAAATTACTCACTCTATGGATTAAAGTTACATACTTTGTCAGCATGTTCAAACAGGTATCAATGTGTTGAATTTAGAAATCATTTATGAGATTCCTTTCTGCAAAACCCATTATGAGGCTACTTCTGAAGGGTAAATATGGCAGTTGTTATACTAATATGCCAGCTGGTGGTTACATTAGAAGGGTGGCTGTCCAAGAGTGGTTACTTTTGAACAAACTTATTGGTGGCAAGTTATTCTGTCTGTATAAATCGAGTGGAGCTGTTCAAGAGTCGGACCACTGTATCAGAATTCATTTTATTGTAATATGATTTATTGTATTAGATCATTATTGACCAGCTATCAGTCACCATGATTTTTTTAAGGGTACATCACAAATTACTGAATCTGTATTATGTAAAGAAGTATCTGTATCACTGGAGAAAAATTTGGTTTGTACAAAATAATTTTAGTCTTGTCATGGTTTATTTCCTTCATGAAGATTGGCAGTAGAGAGTGTTGAGATTTACCACTTTTTCCTTACCAGAAATGAAGTAGCTGTACCAATTATTCTGGTTTAAAATTTACTCTTTTTTTTCAATTTTGAAAAAATGTGTCATTTGTGAATTTATTTTGGTAAATGGTTTATATTTAAATCAGCAATATAAAAGTGATCACAAAATAAACATAGATTAGAATACATGATTACTACATTCCAGACATGTGCATATGTCATCCAAAATTCCAATCCCATGATTCATAGCTTGAAATGGATACCTTGCTTGATGCAAGAGAGACAAAACTGTATTGCTCAGTAGTCAATCTGCTATTTGTGTTTTGTTCTCTTGATTTGAATTCCTTACTGAGGTGAGAGATTATTGCGTCATATATGTTGTCATTTAAAGATATTTACATGCAGTAGACAGTGACTTTATCGGTGAAAGTGCAAAATGATTTGTGTGCAAAGTGGATATACACTGAAAATCCTGATAACTGTCCATCACAATAACTTGTAACTAGCCAGTAACATGTACACAATTTTGTATAATACACTTCTAGTATGAACCTGGTGTACATGTACATATTAACTGTCAAAAAACTAAGGAAAGATGCATATTATATATCCCATATCCTGTTTGTACTGGTTCACAAAGTACATTCATGTATTTATAAAGGTTCCTCAATCTTCCTGCACCATCTTGGAGAGAGTTAAAACTCAGTGACATCATTGTCAAGGAAATTTACAAGTGCACAACACATTCGACTTAGGTTTGGGACTAGGAAACAGGGATAGTGAAACAGGGCAGGCAAAAAGAGGAACTTAGAAAAGTGTTGTGACAGTGCAGCTTGTCAACAGATTCTGGTTTTCTTGTGACCATAGATTCAATGCCAAGATTATCAAACTTTATGAAAAAGCTTTTTTATGCAAAATGAAGGAAACATAATCATCATTTAACATAGGTATAAATATTATGTATTGATATTATTGCTTATTGAAATGCATGCAATGGTTGTTTTGCAGTGCCAGCAATATGTGGAAGAGTATGCACCAGTGGTTTTCATGCTTCTAGCCAACGAGTTAGTAAGTATTACTAGCCATTAAAGTAGCAGGACTAAATTTCATCATGATTATGCTGTAAAGTGAGACATTTGTCACCATACTAGTTTTGTTATTGTTGGTGTCATTCTGCTATGACCCACCTGATGGCAGTTTACATATGATTCCATCGGTTTGAGCCCTGGATCTGATCTGATCTTACATTATTAACAGTTTTGTCACTTCTCACAGCCAATTCTTTTTTTATTAAAAAAACAACAAAATTTTGTTTATATAAATGAAATAAAAATCAGAACTTGAAGGAAAATGTGCAAGTAATTGTGTATAAAAAATGCAGACTTCATAGTCATTAATACAGTGCTGATACTGTAGCTTTTAGGATATATGTATCTTCTATACAGCTGCGATGAAATCATTTTGATGGTGCTTAAACATAGCAGATATTTTTTTAATAAACCATCAAAGGCAGACCTGTTTACCTGTATGGATCCTGTATATATTGTACAGATGAAGCCAGAAAAATACTATGGATTGTCTTGGCAAGACTACAGAGAACAGACAAATCAGCAAATAATTACATGTCTTAGCATTTCTTTCTACTTTCTAATTTTCCTTTTGTTAAAAAGTTATTTGATCAATGTCAAGGAAGTGCTTATTCAATGGTTCCTGTGCAAACCAGTAAAACATTTGCAGACATTGAAGGGAAGCAATCAGTAGTTGTTTTTAAATGCAGACCAGCGTGATGTGAAAAGAAAATTAGAAGTCGAAAAGTTGAGTGCTAGCCAGAATTATCTAAAGATTTATACAGATATTTGGCTGTTTATAAAACAATATTTTAAAAAGAAGTTCATTATGTTCACAGTGGTGTGTGTGAATTGGATGTTTCTGTCACACATGTTGGTAGAAGTGATTTAAGAAGAGATACTGAGTGCAAATCCCACAAGAATAGGCTGAAATAAAAGCCACAGATAAGACTATCCACATTTTGTAAAGCATAGTTTCGGACAGTGAGGAAGGGCACATTGTCCATGCTGAAGTGATGATGAGTGAGCTTTTGAGAAAGTTAAACTTTGCATTGAAAGTAGCTGATTCATTAAACCAGGAGTTTAAAAAATGTTTCTGGACAGCAAAATCTCAGCATGGAAGGTAAACTATATAAGATTATAGGTAGAACAGGTAGAGTGATGATACTGGTGTTAGGAAAAGGTGTTTATTTTTTTGGTAAAAGAAACAGATAATTATGTATTTTGTCATTAAAGACAATAATTGGATTCGAGGATGAAGTTTTTTTATTTTTGAACTGTTAGCTTTATAGCTATATTGCTGACAGTGGTTGAAAACTATGGAAAGACTGCTTTTGGACAACTGATTTAGCTGGGAAAAGGTAAACAGATCTGCAGCAATCAAGGTCATGCTAAGTCTAACAAGAAAATAATTTTTTCTGCACAGTTAGTTTAGTTCACCGTGACCAAATGTAAAAGTCAATGAGGTTATTGGTAAGTAATATCCAGCATCACCCATGCCCTATCAGAGTCTACATAGAGAACTATTACACGTAGGGCAGGCATAATGTTTTACATGCTCATCATAAGGTAGTGCATATTATGCTATGCTGTCCATCAGTACATACGTCCTCCATCTGACCCTTGTTTATTTCCACATAGTAGCTTGAGTCTTCCATTTCAAACTTTTTGCAGGTAGCTTGTATTTTGGGTAAGGAAAAAACATAGAACTCTTGGGGTCATATGATCAAAGGTCAGTTACACTGTGACCTGAGAAGAAAAATTGTGTCCAATAAAATTTGTTCTCTGTCACAGACCTGTGCCAAACTTTGTGTATGGTTTGCACTCGGAGTAATTTATCTTCTTTTGATTTTGGGCTGAAAAGATCAAAATCATTATTGCAGAAGAAAAAAAATTGTTTCTGCATAAAATGTTCATTTCTTAGCCATGAACTTGCACCAAAGTTTGTGGATGGCTTACTTATTAGGAAAGAAAGAAGTCTGTTAAATTTAGGATCAAAAGATCATGGTCACTGTGACTGAAAGACAATAAGTTTTGTTTTGTAACTATTTTCCTAGACCAAGTACCGTGCCCAAAGTTTTGCGGAGGGCTTTTACTTTAAGTATGGAAGAGGTCTATAGATTTTTTGGGGTCTGATGTTCAAAGGTCATGGTCATTGTAAGTTTAAGAAGAAAAAAATTGTTTTGTAAAGTAAGTTTAGCTGAAAAACATGTTCTTTGAACTGAATTTTAGGTGATTGAGACCCAATGCCTTACAAGTGCCTGGATAGATGACGCTTAGTGTAGGCATTTAATATACTATCAAGTGCCTGGATAGATGACGCTTAGTGTAGGCATTTAATATACTATCAAGTACCTGGATAGATGACGCTTAGTGTAGGCATTTAATGTACTATCAAATACCTGGATAGATGACGCTTAGTGTAGGCATTTAATGTACTATCAAGTACCTGGGTAGATGACGCTTAGTGTAGGCATTTAATATACTACTCTCACTACTCCTTTTTCTTTCAGATTCTGTAAAAAGAATATTTCTCATTTATTTTACTGAATCAGCTGTCTATCATAGATTCATATTTTCATAATCATTGTTTCATTACGTCTTAGTCAGAGTATTGACTTAGTACCAGCATGTGCATTAATAAATGAACAACACTTTATTTGGTAGAGTAGTCTCCCTTCTTGAGCACACATTTCTCAATCCCAGTATGTTTGCAGCATGATGTCCCAGTGCTAGACATCGCTATATACTGCCACACTGTAGACATCGTAGCAATATGACTGAAAAATTGTTAAAGCTATGTTAAAAATCCAAATCACACACATACACACACTCAATCCCAGCATTCTTCATGGAAAAAAGTAGCTGCTTAAAGCTGCTTAGACCTTCATGATTTTCGGTGATCACACCATGGTGAAAGCTTGACATGGTGATCACTTGAGTGTTTTATGAGTGTGAGCCTGACATGCTTCATGGAAGGGAAGTAGTTGCATAAACTGACTGGAGCATCAGGATTTCTGTTGAGCCCACCATGGTGGAAGTTTAACAGGTGTCCATGTGTGTGTCAGCCCTTGCATTTGACCACACCTTAAATTAACCTTGATGTTGACAATTTTTCTACTTTCCTTTTTTTTTGAACATGATTTTATGATACCTTTGTACCAGTTGGACTATAGCTTCAGTATGCACCAATCTTTATCTGGCTCAAAAATAAATTAGTTACTCAGTGTACCACCGACGTAAAAAGCTACCAATAGAAACAAAGGGAGCTAATTCTTTATATGCAGGATGAGGACAATATTTATGATAGTGTCAATATGCAGTTATTATGATGATCTTAAATCTCACAAAATTTAACCAAATAAAGTCTATTAAGTGCACAGTAAATGTATTGCATAAATTTTGGTATATTTAACAGAGATTGGAAGCTCAGCATTTTTAATCTGAGCATCTGCACTAGTTGCTTTATGTTTCTCTCAAATTCGTAATGATGTAAAATAATTGGAGCTAGTAACTGTGATCAATAAATATATTTTCTGTGATTCCAACTAATGTGTTTTTTAATATCAAGCATAAATGAAACATTGTGTGGCACACAGTTCCATACATGAATTGGTGCAGTCTAGCTCATTCTTTGCTAATAAAGATTTTAGTCATGTTTGGAGAGTTACATTCAGGATAATGTTTAAGATGCTGACACATTTTGAGGAAAAAATGGTTCTTTCTTTAGAATGGTAGCTGTTTAATGCAAACTGCATGTTGCCTGAATTGTGCAGACTACAGCTGATAGTAATAAGTATCAATGTCATCTGTCATGTTTTTTTGCAATGTATTTCAAACTAGGATCAATATGGTGGTTTGTGAGACCTATGCAAAGTTTCAAAAAACACTCCTGTCTTGAAATAATATTAGAATGCAAAATTAATTAGATGGCCTTTCTCAGTTTTCTTTTGAAGGATGCATAATTGACTCTTTCTTTTTCTCTCTCTCTCTCTCTCTCTCTCCCTCTCTCTCTCTCTCTCTCTCTCTCTATATATATATATATCCTTTCTAAACCTCCAAACAAAATAACTTTTATGTGCTCTGCTCCTGTCTGGTAATATCTCGTGTTCACTAACATAAAGGATTTTTAAAATAATTTTGCACAACTTATTTTTCAGTTGGTAAGATTGAATATCTGTCTTTCCTTGGCTTATATAGTAACAATAAATCATTTTAAACAATAATGGCGTAAATAATGAAGCAAAATAGTACATATTGAATTTAGAAAAGTTGATGATAATTGATTTTCACAATATTTAATTTGTTTTCTCAGGATCCAGATACACTCTGTGCATTCATAGGCTTCTGCATAAATCCAACAGTTCATAAGGTTATTGAAGCCCCACTTCTGACTTTGGCCAGACCAGTTTCAACCACCAAGCTACAGTCAGATTCAGTTAAACTTGATATTTTGTGTCCAATCTGCCATCTTGCAATGGTGGAACTGGACCAGATGTTGGAAGATAAGGCAACCAAGGTATGGAACATAGTGCTTATCATGCATTTTTAAATTGTGTGTAACCCACTGCTTATGTGCCCTTTCATTTACTTGTTCCATTTTTTAGAATTTAAAAATATTCCTTAGAGTGTCTCTAAATATAGAATTTAAAGACATTTTGGTCTGTTATTAGGCCTTTATGCCCCAAAAAATGGCTAGTTCAGGTCTTAAGACTACTGTCGCCGTTAGATATGATATACCCTAGAAAAAATTAGAAATGTAAAGGGTAGAAAACATTGTTGATCATGTCAGATTCTTTTGTCTAGACCTAATTTGCTCTGCACCTATTTTAGTATGCAAATAGGCCCATGGTATGTACAAATAAGGAGATTTAAGTTAGAATACAATTTATTTTGAGCACAGACTAAGAGAATTTCAAGATGTCCATTGTGGCAGCCATATTAGAAATCAGATCAGCAGCATGTTCATTTAGGATTAACTAGTCATTGCAAGAAATCCTTTGGTGAAAATCCCATGTTGGTATGACCATCTATTCACGAGGAGAGGCAGTAAAAATACTTTCAAGATGGCTGTCATGGTGGCCATATTGGATGTCAGATTGCAACTATTTTCAACTTTGACCAACTGGTCTTTTGCTGAAAATTCCAATCAATATGACTTTTTATTCAGAAGGAGTAGATATAAGAGCATTTCAAAATAGCCATATTGGATTCCCAAGCAGCAATCTTCAAGGTTGATTACTACAGAGTAGGGATAACAAATTTCACTAAGGGACAGACAAATGGATGGCAGATGATAGACGAAGGACCATCCCATAAGCTCTTCTGGTCTATCACCAGTAGAGATAAAAGTCAGAAGAAGCGTCATTTTCTTTTTACGATGACTTTCAATAAGAAACAAAATTAATGTGGAAAAAAAAAAAGAAAGGTAAACGTGATATGGTGGAACTCAAACACCCACCATGTGATGGGACATGCCTCAAAATTAAATGCCTTTAGTCTAATGACCACAAAACTTGTATGTTACAAATGTAATTAATAACTTTGTTTGAACTATTTATGTTTTTTGGGGCTTCCATATTTCCAAGAAGTGTACAGCTATAGTACAGTGATCAGTTGCTCTTTACATCAAAGTCTTGTACGATTAATTCCACTGATACATTGTTATATTTTCTATGAAACCTGGCAACCATTTTAAACAAATGATTCAGATATATTTCAAAGATAGCCAATAAAACATAACTGGAAAGTTTGCGGATGACTGATTTGCCATTTATTGTTGTCAAAGTACATTGCATTTGTCATAAAAATATGGATAAAGGCAATTTTAAAATTTTTTAAATTTGTCAAGACAGATTTAACTGAATATTTATTTACCTCAAAAAAAGGTTTGCTTAGGTATATTATTTGGACATTTTGGAACTGAATACAAAAACCAATTCTGGCATAGTATCTACTTTCACAAATGTAAACACTGATGTACATGGGTCATAAAAAAAACTTGGACATTTTACCGAACATGTATCATGACAATATCTTATAAAAGCTGTATTAAAGTATTTCCAAAATCCAGATAAACAAATTTGAAATGTTTAAGATTACTTGAGTCTATGAGTTGGTCCTGCTGTCAGTTCTCAATAAAAGAAAAGTAAACTGTAACCAATGCAACAACTGTTGTCTTTATGCAATCCGTAAACATGTTTGGAAAAATATTATTTGTAAAAAAAAATAAAAAATCTTCACCTGTAATTCCAGTTATTTCATAGGAATATCAGTTTTATATCAGGGCAGTTCCAGTAAAACATATATCCCCCCCCCAGGGGACGGCACTTCAAAAAAACTTCTGTAGGAGGTTGTGTTTCAAACTATTTTGATTCTGACAATGGAAGGTTGATTAGGAACATCACTTCTGTTGTGGGTTGTGTTAACAAAATGAGAAATCACTGGTGGGGTTGTCAGAAAAAAAAAACGAATATATATTTAAAATTGCATCTAATCCCCTCCTAGCGGTCTAACGTGAATAAAACATTGGGTCAGAAAATGACGCCAGTACACGAGAGTGCACCTAATTTGTACGAATTCGCGTACTTTTAAAGCAGTGATACGCGTTCCGCAAATTATGTCAACGTTGCAGATATAAAAAGTGCTTTGTGCAGTATGCAATTTTTATTCAACTTTTAACTTTAAAAGTTCATTTCGTGACGTAATTCGCGCTGCCAGTAGCAGTAACGCAGCGCTTGATGTAACATCCAGATTCAGGAAGGCAAACGTTAAAATAGCTGGATACTTCGGTTCGACATGAATGGCTGTTAAACTAAGTTTGATTGGTTCATTGGGCCCTGGAACAGGCATTTTATAGTAGTTTTAACCTGACTTTCATGATTGAAGTTTTACAAATGCATGTTTCAAATAAGGACCACACAGGAAACCAAAATGGCTGAATCACAACAGGGTTTTTCCTCAGACAATGTTTTCAGTCAGCAAATACTGGCAGGTGATAGCTATGATGACAATGAATTTCATGTATATCAGTCTGTTGGACATTGGGAAAACATCACTAGAAATACCAGTGTGTGATTTTGAGCCCAGAATTGATGTTGAGTGCGAGTCCGATGTACGTATTGGATGGACAGGATGCCGGTTATATTTATTCAAGATACCCATGTCTGAACAAGCAGACTATGGGAATGTTGGACTTAAAACCCTAATACAGCATTATGGAAGAGAAAAAATCTGGCATAAGAGGCAGCAAAGCACTGATTCAAGGAAGTGAATCTTTGGCAGAGTTCACGTTAGTGAAAACTTTTCTTTTTGGAACAGAGATATCAAAGAGAGAATACCCATGGGGCCATACCTGTGAGATGTTGAAAATTGCATAACCATAAAGAACAGTAACTTGTTCAAACTAGTTATGCATATGCGTTTCAGACAGCAGGCAGTGAAAGGGAGTTCTCAGCACAGAATAATATTCATACACAGGAGGACAATCATATTAAATTCAGAAACAATCGACAGATTAATGCTTATAGGGAACATCAGAGAATCCTCATACAACATAATTAAGTGTATGTAGATTTCTAGTTGGCAGAACCACTATGGCAACAAAAGAATAACGAGACTAACTTTCATATCATGCAGATGTATTACCAAATGACATTAAACATAAGAAACTGACTGAAATGTGTAAACTCAAAGCAAGATGGATAAAATTTGTCCTGTTTGTGTTTGGTTATTCCTATGTATATTTTGAGGATGTTGATATTTTCTGCAGACCTTTTGGCACTTAGTTCCAAGCCATCATTTGGTATTTGTATTACTAATTGGATTACTATTATCTAATACACAACATTTTGAAGCAGTGTCATTAGCTAATGATGCAATTGATAAAAAAATACTTGATGTCATTCTGATATATGGATTCGTTACTACACTACTAATCTGTTCGTCCTGATTCTTTATTACCATCTCCTTTAGTTTTACTGGTACCAATACTTTTAATAAAATTGTAACTTCTATTTTCTTACAATCTAAATATTTGTGATCATGTATTATTGTCAAAAGGTAAAATGTGCTTAGTTTTGTTGTAAAATCTAAAACTATTAATTAGCAAGGGACTAAAGTAAAAAGTGGGTCAACTTCATGTGTGCAGAAATTATTACCATATTACAGAGTGTTGTTAGAAACAACAGAATAGTTGTATGAGATGTATTTTGCAAAGTTGTAGAACCAGCACTCGTATTGTCACCACATATTCCATTTAAATAATACTGTCATTGTTTCTGCATATTCCTGTCAGTTTTTCCCAGTGGTATTAATTTCCTGATCTGATGTTCATTTCTTGTGCAATTTTTACACATCAAGAATTCTCAGTATCATTAAAAAACAATGTAATCTGCACCAAATTGAGTTGTTTGAGAAGAAATTCATTTTTTAACCCAAAAATCACTGAAGCTATGAGTTCTGGTATTAAAGTCTCACATTAAATAACTTTTAAAGTAGCCATGATAGTAATTTAGGATGCAACTGTTCTAATTGCACCTTTGGTATGTTCAAATCTTGAATGTGATGGAGGAACATGGCTCCAAAATAAACACATCAATTTTAGAACCTGTTCATTGACTATGAATCAAGTATATAATCCAAGTCCAACTGAACTGTTAGAAAATTTTTAATTCTTTTGACAACATCGTAATTAGCTGTCAAATATGGAGTAAGCCTATGGTCTTTCTGCCATACCAACCAAGACCCCACCAGAACCACATGACCATGCCCAATACATCACAGTAATAATCGCTGTACAACTAGAGATGACATCTCTTTGAGTATTTTGATTTCAGTAGAGCCTTAACAGAGTGGAACAGTAAGAAAGAGTGTCAGATATTTAAATGTTAGGGAGATATTTAACAATGGCTATTCCTCCCATCACCACTTCCTCATTGGAGATCACACACACAAAAACTTAGATTAAATCCTGAAATCCTGGCAGCATCCCTGTAGGGGAGATAACTTGACCATTTTATTTGATTTTATTGGTCTCTGGTTATCCCATGGTATTTCTGTTACTTGAACATTATCTTACAGTGTGTCTAGTCAGCATGGTCGAGAAAAGCATACAACCATTGAGAGTTGTTGAAGGACTCACATTACTACAGATATGAAAGAACGAGAACCATACTATAAATCAGTGAAGATAAAATAGAGTATACATGGTTTGACTGTTCCTGATTGGTTGATAATGAAAGTAAGATTTTTAGTAAAAAGAATCTTTCGAGAGCTTGTCCTACTTGTAACCAAAAAAAGTCAGGGATATTGTTTTATTAACATAATTTCCATCCCTTTACAGACCTGAGTTTGGAAGACTCATTACTGAAATCGGCAGCTGACTCTTTGGTGTTAGTATTGAAAGCACACATTTCAAATTTGTGTAGATCCAGAAAATGGTGCAGCTGTTATGGTTTTCTTTTCACAAAAGCTGTCATCATAGATATGTCTATACTGATACAAATTTGATCGTGAGTGCTCGAAATTTTAAGTTATTGAATTTTAATATCATGGTGTTTGCACAGGTTTACAGTGGGAACTGAATTAGTACAGCGAGTCTTGAACGCTTGAGTTTTGTGCAGAAACATGGAATCCAAGCAGAATACATCCAGAAATGTAGAGGTTTTTTATCTTGGATTTAGTCTCCCCATTTCATTTCACATTGATATACATATTCACAAACAATTAGCATAGTAGTAGGAAAAGTGACAAATTTAGATACACATCATAAACAAGACAAACAGTATGTGGGGCGACAAGATCATAAGAACAGGCTGGAATGGAGAAGTATGATAACAACAATAATGAGTAGAAGTGTGCCTCTTTTTTGATGTGTGCAACATTATTTTCTCAGCTTCAGTAAGAAATTACATCAAAGGGAAGACAATAAAGGATGTACAGTTAACTAAACCACATGAATTTAGCTATTCAGATTGATTTTAACCTTCTGGTTATATCTGTTCTGGTCTGTTTCTGTCCATTCTGGTGATTATGTCCACTGAATCAGTATGGGTTGGAAAAAAATTTCGCAAATTTAAAGATTGAAAAATCTTTTGGCAGATTATGAGTATACACTGTACTTCTGCCTGAGAGATGTGAATAATTTCATTTCTTGGTTTGTTGATTCTGGTTGTTGCTCAGTTCAAATGCATCATTGAAAAACACTGATGCATTCTCATACTTTGTAACAAATATTTATTACAGATGCACATCTCCAGATATTGGTGAATATAGCTTGAATAAGTTATAACAGTTCTGGTTGGAACAATGGACGTTGTTAGAGAAACTTTAAGTGAGCTAAACTGTAAACTTTTTGGCAGCGTGTGATGCAGGATTGCTCAAGACTTCTCCATCTCATATGCTCACCGTGAAAAATCCATTTGTACCAACTGATGATGACTTTTAGATAATGGTCACCATCAGAAAGGCATAATTGACAATATTCAAAGGTCTACAAAAATTACTGGAGTCAAAATTTATAAACTCGTACAGCTGTGGCAAAAATGATGGACTAGTACCTTTTCTGCTGTTGCCACAGTTGATTAGTTGGTTGATTTACTTGGATTGGTTTGGGGGTTTTTTTTGGGGGGGGGTTAATAGTATATTAGGTGGAGAAAGAACCCCAAAAGACCACCAACCCAAACTGGTTGATCTGTGACAAAAACTCTGTGAGATGTACAAGTGATATGTAAAAGCAAGCACCTTAGTACACTTGTGCACATGGAGCCTCTGTTGATTTGATGTTCATCTCCAACAGCTGAAGTCATTTAAACATGAGATCTCAGGTTTCGTAGATCATTATGGCCTTTACACCATTCTCAGATGAAGAGAATCTATATATGGCAGCCAGTTTTACTGCTGAAGAAAATCCAAGTACTTTTGAGACACCAAACACCATTAATGTAGAACCACTGACCTTCCACAAATAACTGGCAACATCTCATTTACACATTGGAGGCAAGTAATCACATGACAAACATCTTGTACCACTCTGCCATGGAAGCCATAAAAATTAGACGGTAACTGAAATATGTGTTCTTACAAGAAATGATATAGTGTAAAAGTAGGCAGATATAATTAGGCAGATATAATGCAACATCACTTTCACAGGCATTAATGATTTTTCTGACAAATCATGTATTATAAGTTTACCAAAACATTTATTGAAAAAAATAATAACAAGGGAATCATAGCATCTGACCACACATTTAAAGCAATACAAGATTTAACTATTATTCTAATCAAAAGCAGCATGCCTGAGAACAAAGAAAAATAGCAAAACATAGTGATCACTTTAGTAAACACAGTTTAGTAAGGATACAAATTCATGATTTCTGTATTAGAATAGAAATCCCTAATATAAAATTTATATTCATGGACATTAAATTAGTAGGTATTAAGGGACTGATCAATGACATCTACAAATAATAAGCCACCAAGAAAATTTGTGATTTCACAGTATCAGAGACATACATGGCTGACAGACAAACAAACAAAAGGACAAAAGATTGATTATAATGAATGAATACAAATAAAAATATGCAGTAGATTATATGATCTATAAGAATTCAGTAGATTACCTCCAGCCAGCTGTCTTTTAAATCGCTTCTGTCCCCAACCCAATATTAAAATCGCTTCTACCACCCACTAACCCATAGCCAGAAATTATGTAAAAAAACATGCTTCTGTAGGGCGCATTTTTTTTTTTATTAAAACATATCTGACGGTGGATCTTAATTTTTTTAAATTGCTTCTGTTGTGGGTTGGTTGAATTTGAAAGTGCCATCCCCCTGGGGGGTATATGTTTTACTGGAACAGCCCTCAGAATTGTGTGTTCATTGTAAGAGAAACATCAGTTCTTGATTGTTGATCATTAATGACAATGCTAACAGACTCTAATTGTCATATTTTTTAACATGGTCCACGTGCAGAATGAAAACCATATTTTAGTATTAGGTTATTCACACATGCTCTTATATTATGTAAAAATGTGAACATTTTTGTCACATGTGGACCACTTGAAATTTCTTTAAATGGTTCTAATTTTAGTCTGTATTGTATAGCCAAATGTAACATCGTAAGCATGTGCATATGATGTCATATTCAAATGTTTTAACCTCAGTTGCAATTTCAGTTTTCAAATGCTGATCATTGTTTTGCCATGGTATTCTCAGAGGAACTACTTTTTTTGAAAATTTATAAATTTTTGGGCCAGACAAAGCCTTGTAGTACCTAGCCCTTATTTTGAGAAGCAATTTGTGGGGTGGGTGGGTGTTGTATTAAATGGGTTCCATTGGATTTAAAATTTACTGTCACATGTAAAAAATATAATTTCAGGATGAGATCAAAGCAGCAGTGGACAAGGTGTGTGACCGCCTCTCAACCTCTGATTTACAGAAGCAGTGTGAAGCACTTATTCAGCAATATGAGGATGCCATTATTGATTTCCTAGTACGGGAGCTGGACCCATCTAAAGTCTGCGTCTATCTTCACCTCTGCTCATCTCAACTTAAAAATGGTAAGAGCCTAAGCCATTGTAGAGGAGAGGGTATATAGTAACCCTGTCTGTTTCCATCTGTCTGTCTTGTTAACACAACTAATCCTGCACTTTTTGATAGCTTGCCATGAAACTTGGCAAATATTATAGTCACCACCTGAAGATGTGCATGTCAACAGATTACTTTGCTCCTGCGATTTTTAGCTCACCTGGCCAAAGGGCAACGAGTTTATGATATGGCCTTCTGGCTTTTGTCCATCATCCATCCATCAACAATTACCCGCAAAAACTCTATAAAGGTTTCATTTCTGATTTTGATTTGGTATGTGAGCATATGTTAACAACACCTGGAATGAATTCAATAATGAATGACATTATTTCAGTAATTCACTCATATCAGTGAGGTCATCTTGCATTTGATTGGCTGAGTTCATGAATACTCCAGAGGCCATATTTCTGCCTAGATTCTGACCTGATTTGGTATATAAGATTATATCTATTGAGTTCTTGGATGAGCTTGATTAGGAGCAACATTCATGCAAATTAATGAGATTATCTTGAACATGATTGGCTGAGCTTGTGACCACTGTCAAAGCCATATTCTGATTAGATTTTAACCAGAATTGGTATGTAAGCTTATATCATCACGATCTTAAATTATTTCTATTATGAGCAACATCCATACATATTAATTAGGGGATCTTGCATCCAACTGAATGAGCTTGTGAACACTGTAGAGGTCATATTTCTGTCAGATTTAAATATATTTAGTATTAAGCTTGTATCATCAGGATCTTTGACAAGTTGGATTATAAGTGGGATCTACGTTAATGAAGATCCAGGCAGATCAGGTGGTGAGAATCTAGCCTGCAACTTTTCAATCTTGAATCCAATGACTTAACCATTGAGCCACTGCAGTTCCCTTGTTGGGGATCTCAGTAGTTTCAGAGTTATGACACCAGGGATGGGACCCTTGGGAGAGGAGTAATGACAGACCTAGTAATTCATGTTGACTAAACAGATTAATTCCCTTTACAATGCAAACGAAGTTTGTACTTTAGGGATGGAGCTTTGTTTCAGAGTTATGAATCAGGAGGAGGGGGAAATCCAGGAGGGAATGCAGTTTGTGTAAATGACATATTCTTTTTTTTGCTGAGAAAGTGATCCTGTATAAATGGTTTGCTAAACAAAATAAATTACAGCAACATTTATTGACAGTGTAACATTTATATGCTCAAGCTTTTTTTTTCCTAATGACAGTTTCAGTACATATGTGAATTAACATTCACAACTTTACACGTGTCAACTACCTGAGTGAAATTAGGCCCACTTGGGCCACTTGTAAAAAGAGTTGTTGCCCATTTTGATAATCAGCTGAATGCAGTGTATGACAAAATCCTGGATCGCCATGAAATGTGATAATTTTATGGTCATCATCTGAAGACATGCATAGCAACAAACCACTGCTTCAACAAGTTTTTGTAAGAGTTATTGTCCCCCCCATTTCTTTTTTTCTTTTTTTTGCAGAATAGGAGAATTTTATGAATGCAACTGGTCCAAGATTTCGATGAATTGCTGTGATACTTGATACATATCAAAGTCATCATCTGCAGATGTGCATATCAATTAATCCAAGTTATTGCCCTTTTTGGCTTGCAGCTGGATGTAGTGTATAACAGAATTTTATTTTCAGAATTATTGCACTGAATGATAGCATTTTTTGAATGCAGCTAATCTCACAATTTGGAGCAGAGTGCCATGAATGTACATGATAAAATCATTTGAAGATATGCATATAAACAGTTTAATATCATCTATACATTTCCTGTCACTATTAAATAGCTTAGCTTTTCTGGGAGGGAATTATCCTCATCCTCATCTATTTAACAAGAATTCTTCCATGGGGTGAACATTCCAGAAATTTCTTTTAAGATCAGACCAGTAGAACATAGACCCAGTCTGCTCTCTGACTACTCAGTCCCATGTGTAATAGCCATCATCTTTCTTTGGGACGTCATTTATATTTGCTCTATTTAAAAGCTCTGTGGATTATTTTGCCTTCAGCCCATGTTTAAAGCACACATTTGGCATCTAACTGTGGTTTTCAGTATTTTAGAGTGTTGTACCCTCAGTCTATTGAATATTGTTCCTTGAAATTAGCTTTCTTATGCGCTTACAGGCAGTTAAGATTTTCAGCATTGTCTTTCAACTGCACCCTTCCCCTGGCGATTGGGTGATCCATATTTCAGTTATTATTTTTATTATTCTAGACCCATGGTTAGGTATTTATTTTAAATGGATAAAAATAATGATTCTTTTATTCTATTGTATGTTGAGTTTTAGATTCATGGAAGGGGTTTGCTCATCTTGTTTGGGTCATCAGGTAGTTGTACACCATTCCCTTCACCTATAGCGAATCTGGTTTTTCCCTATTATTGTATTCATTTTGCTTCAAATCTAAGTTAAGTATTGCTTATGTTAGTAAATCATGCTTGACCACAGGTAGCAATCACATCAGTTATTATAATTAGAATGAGCCAACTTGCAATCTCTCTTTTTTACATATTGTTTTGCTGGTTTCACTTAATTGTCATCAATACTTAGGTAGAATATTGGATTTTTAGATAATGTCTGATTACAAGTCTAACATCACTCATTGTAATTATACCCTGCCAACAAGTAAGGTATTGCTGTTAATACATAATCACTCTGATCATCAAATTTGAATATTGTTCTTGTTTTCAGACATTTTCTTGGCAGAGCAATATTTCAAAACTGTATTGAAATGTGGGCATAGTAAGGTCCCTGTAGACACCACCCCACCTGCCTGCCTTTTACCAATTGCAGGTGTCTGTTCTGCTGCCTATGGTCATAGGAGGTTTGGGACCTTGCAGAGAAAAGATGAACCTAAAAGGTGAAGAGGAAATGGCCTCCCTTCTCCTCATCTGAACTCTCAGGATTCCTTTACTGATATCCTTAGATGTTAGAGAGGAAAGATTAGTTCTTCAACTCAGAAGGGCATTCCTTGATCCCAGAAGCATATGGGACAAGTTTCTCTATATACATAAGATGTGTGAACCACTGATGGTTGAACCAAACCTAATCAGAGTTAAGGCAATATTTTATGTGGAGAGCTAATTGCTTGGCCCGCTCAGGCCCCAGAGGAGCAGCACTGTCACCAAGCCCAAAGCATGGCAACTACTAAGAGCAAGTAGTACCCCCGCCCTGTGTGGAAGGAGCAGCACATCTGAGTCCAGTGCCCTTTGGCAACAGGCAGATCAGGCCTCCCAGAGAGAGGAGGGTTGAAATATAGCCCTATAGGATCTGAGGAGAGGTCCTCTATAGATCACAGTTGCCTGACCAATCATTGACTGGTCATCAACCAGTCACTGGTTAATCGCAAGATGGGGACAGGGATTGGGTTGAGACTCCCCCAGACTACCGATAAACGCAGTCAGGACTGGAAAGTAGCAAACATGTGCCAGACAAGGGATGAGAAAAGAATTGGTAAACTCCCCTTCCCTTTGATCTCAATTAATCGCTAGGTATTTGGGGACAGCCACTTCAAGGAAGTGATATGTCTATCTTATTTATGCCACAATGAACATTAGGGCCTTTGCCTTATAGCAGGGTTGATATAGTGCCTTGCTCCCACATAACCCTCTCACCAGGTGGAGTCATAAAGGAAGGAGAGATGCAGGTCTTCTTCCCACCTCCCCCAACACTCCAGGAAAGTTGAAAGATGTTCTTATTCTACTGCCAGATCTGTCACAAGGGACATCTTCTTTACTCACCATGAGGAATTATGGGATGAGGCTCCACTTACTCTCAGGTCTCACCTGCACCAGAGAGACATGGGGTCCCAGGAGTGAGAGCAGGACAAAAATGTCCTGTTAGTCCTCATGGATTCTCAGGAGTTTCATGCAGAACATTTGAAGTGGTATCTCCTTTTCCCTTTTGTTCCCCGTCCTCCTCCCACCTGTCAACCCAGGTAGTGGAGGAAAAAAAGATTTGATCTTTTGGCAAGGCAGTAAATGGAGTTTACTGTCATCTACTGCAGGATTTGTGTCCACACCCCTCAGGCATAGAAGACACAAATATTCTCTCCAGATTACAGATACTCTTCATGGTTACCTCCTGCTGAGATATGTTGTTGCTCCCAAACTCCATCGTGGAAAGAAACCTTTCTCAAATGTGTAGTAAGGGTCAAGAGAAATGTAAATTTGGTCAATCCAGCCCCTTCTTTATTGAGACCTGTGGTCATGGCAGCTAGCTGCAGGGCACACACCCATGCCTGACCTCTTATGCTTCCTACCTTGGATGCTGGGCATCACAAGTGGACATTTCCACAGGTACCTGGGCCCACCTTCCAGTCAAGACATTGGAAGCCTTAAAATTTAAGGTTGAGTCACTGTCTCCAGCTGAATCACAGCGCATGCTGGAGGAGGTTGCCAAATCATCTATGCATGCATTAATCCAAGTCCATGGTACTGTCAGTAGGAATGAGGCTCAGGACACTTTGAAGGTCTTACTGGAGCACAGTGAAAACCTTAAGACTGCTGCCCTGGAGACAGAGAGACTCTTCAGAGGGCTTATTCTGTCAATGATTTCTCAGGACCTGAAAGACCAGGAACACTGGTCCCTCGCATCATCTTCTGGCCTATCAATAGGGCTAGGAAGAGGAAGAAGGGTCATCCTGACCACCTGGGGCCATCAGACCACCTGGGGCCATCAGCGAAGTTCTTTAAAGTTGTACAGCCTCAGTCCAAGAAGCAATCCCAATTTAAACCTCCGTCTTTCCCATCAGGGAGAAAAAAGGGGGTTAGACAGGGTCACAAGAAAGGCCCAGGGAGAAAGTTTGTGGGCCCTTCTTCCTTTCCAAATGAAAGGGCAAGGAGATGGCACCCAAAATGATTTGCTTCCTCCTCTACAGTATACACCTCTTCCGTCCATTATTGCCAAACTAACCCTTTTTTCAAAAGTTTGGTTGAGCATAACTTTGAGCAGCTAATATATACAGCTGTAGCTAGCTAGGCACATGGCATGCTTTATGAACTAAGAGAAAGAAATTAGTGCTATGCACTAGGTGAAAATTTACCTGTAAGGGTCCATGTGGGTGCCAGTACAGGAAATACACACAAAATCTTGTGAATGCAACTAGTCTCACAGCTTTCAGTTGATCACCATGATCACCATGGCATTTTGTACATTTTATGGTAACTTACGAAGATGTGCATATAGACAAATCACTGCATTCACAAAGTTTGTTAAGTTATTGCCCTTTTGTCCTGCGGCTGAATTCTGTGTACTACATAATCTTGTCAATGCAGCTTGGCCTGCATTTTTATGGATTGATGTGAAGCTTGGTACATGTATTATGGTCATCATCTAAAGATGAACATTTTGACAACTCTTCATGTACAAAAGTGTGAGCTGTAAAAAGTATTGCTGTAACAAACAGTCCTGTGAACACTGAGGTTACTACTTCTGCTTGTGCCGTGCTTGTGCCATAAGCACACTCTCTCCTGATGAAAGGCCTCTCAGTCCATGTACAAAAGCTTGAAAGTTATTCCACCTTAAAAAAAGGGAAGTAAACCCATTAATTTTCCAACTTTTTCTTGCTCATTTCATTTGATGACAGTGTGTTTTTTCTGTTATAAAGTTGTAACTTTGTCATACTCACACACATTGGCAGCCTTTATTCATGCATGTATGGGTCCATAGTGCATCTTTATACATTGGTGTAGCGTTATTTTATGTGCAGGTATTATGTGTGCTTTAGTAGACTCAGAAGTAAATTGCAGCATAATCTCCACTGCCATTGAGTACATACAGGTAAGTTTTCTGTTTTCTATACATAGCATAGGTTTTAGTCATAGCATACTGTTGTACCATATTTACTGGCTTATAAGTACTGTCAAACTGCAAACAACAAAGATCCTGATCTGCCATAACATAATGAGTCTGCAGACGAGGGTATATATGTTATTTGTTCTACTGATTACCCCTAAGAAACTGCAAAGGCCCTGATCTGCCTAGGTATTATGTGAAGGCAGATCTGGGTCTGCAGTTTACACTTGAACACTTCTTATAAGTGAGTATATATGGTAGCTATTAAAAGTGACACTTTGGTGACTTTACCAGTATTGGCAGTCAATAAGGGCAAGTTCATATTAGAATTTATTTTATTACATCCACTTTGTAAATATTAAAAGCAGCACTTCAGTACTTTTTTTCTGGTACTGGCAGCCACATGGGCCCTTCCATGAGAGTTTTATCATCATCCTATTTTTCTATCAACAGCCAGATGTACAGTTTTGGCTTCAGTCAGCTTACGAATCAAGAAGGAAAAAACGGCACTTATAGTGCTACTACAGATAGATCAAGTTTCTGACCTCTTGGTTGCTTTCAAGTACAGGGCCCTAGTGTCGGCAGACTTTTCTATTTGCCCTTCCAGAAAGTGGATCTGTAAGACTGATTTTCACATGGACACACCAGTAGTAGACAGAGACATTGGCAATGTTGAAATGCTGCACAGTATTTGAAGTCTTTTAATGACACGGAATTGTTGGTGTAGAATGTGATAGCAGTGGGTTCTTTGTTGGACTTAGCCTCATTGGTAATCTTCCAGAAAGCAGAAAATGGTTTATAATCAATAAAGGCAGATGCACTATAGTGAGAAATCAATAACCGTCTCCAGAGAATTGCAGTAGAGATTGTTCATAATGTAAAATCACATTGGGATTGGGGTGGGGGGTGGGTAGACTGTTCCTGGTCCCAAAGGCTTACGGCAGTTTTGAGTGGTGATAGATCTAAGCACCCTCAGTTGTTTTATTTGTGCCCCATAGTTAAAACTGAAAACACCAAGGTGGGTTTTAAATGCTGTTCAGCATGGAGACTTCGCTATCATTGTAGACCTGTAAAATGGATATCTACATGTTCCAATTCATAAAGCTACCAGGAAGTTCCAGCTGTTCTCTTTCAGGGAGACAGTTTTCCATTTTTGGGCACTCCCATTCAGACTTGGCCCATGGGTCTTCACATGTTTTTATGGACATATTAATGGCCCATTTCAGGATCATCTCCATGGCTGTGACAGCCATGAACCTGGATGGCATTCTTCAAAAACACCAGGCGAGTTATATTTTTTGGAGCAAGACATGATATCACTTGTTACTCTCCTTCTCAGCCTTGGATTCCATGTCAACAAGGTAAAATCCGAGAACATGCCGACTCAGCATTTTATCACTTTGGGTATGGAGTTCAAAACACGTGTAAAAACAGAGAACAGCTCCCTCAGTAACATGCACTGAAAAACAGTTCAATGATGGCTTCAGTTCTTACACAGGAGTGTCTCTCACACAAATAATATCTTTGCTGATTAGCTTTACTTAATGCAGCAGCTGACCTTATCTTCTTGGGTTGCCTTTTTATGAGACCAGTACAGATGATTCTGTTGTCCCAGTGGGGACTGAGATTTTACCCCTTGGACGAACCAATACTAGTCTCATGTATATGAGGTTAAGTCTTAGAAGATGGGAAGAACCTCATTTGACTCATGTTGGGTGTTCTCTTGAAGGTACAACCTACAGAGATGATGGCTTCCTTGGCTCACCTATCTCTTCCTACTTGCTGTAGTGACTTGCAGGCAGAATCAGTGAAATACATTCCTTGTCAATGCATTTCTGTCAGGATAGGTCAGTGTCACTGCTTTCATTGCCATGAACAGGCTTCTGTTCATGGGATATCAATCTTTTGTTGTGAAATCTTGTACTATCCCAGACCCTTCATCTCATGATCATATACAGGACCTGGTGAGAGCTCTGATGTAGTACCTAATAACAACTTCGCAGGTGCATCGAGGAAGACCCTCATCTATTTTCTCCTCTCACATGGAAAGGGCAACATATCAGAGCAGGCATTCACATCCCGGATAAAATGGTTATCTGCTCCACATGTTGAAAATTAACCCAAGATCACATGAACTTGGTTTGCATTTTGGCTCATGAAGTTTGGGCAGTTCAAAAAGCATTGCATTTAAATGAAACTGTTCCCTAGCTGACCTTGAGTTGGAGCTCAGAGTAAACTTTCTCAAGCTTCTATCAGTGTTATATATATATATATATATATATATATATATATATATATAATTTTTTTGTAACTCCTGGTATATGATTTTATATTTTAAAAAAATTTATTTTTATTTATGGCTGTAAATTGTACAGAATATATTTAGTTTTGCTACATGATCTGAATTTGTTAAGAGCCATATTATTGCATAGAATCTATAAATAGATGTTTCTAGAAGAATTCATTAACTTCCCATCAGTTGGGATAGGTCACTTGCTGGCAAGTTTGATGCAAAATCAGTAGTGTGATCTGTCACATGGGGTCAATTGCAAAATATAGTTGCAATAGATGGTGTATATAAAGAGAGGACTGAGCACTCAGTTTCATTGCGATTTTGGAGTCATTCACATTTCTTGTGTTCCTGTTGTAAGTCTGCAGACTTGTTTTATGTTGTACTTAGATATTATTCGAGAGAAAAAAACATTTGTTTGGACAGTTCAGTGGAAATAGAAAGTGCTCATTATTTGGACTGTAATATTATTTTGGAACTATTATAAATTGTTCAGAGGAATTCTGGAAAACACCATTTTGACAACATCATGGTTCTTTGAGGACCAATGCATTTCTGGTTTTTGAAATTTATTAGGAACTTTTTATTCAGTTAGGACTTTCATAGACCTTTATAAGGATTAGTTTGTATTCACTTCATAATACTCTAAGTTCCTCTCACATTTTCATTTTAACTTTGATAATTAAATTGTTTTGTTAAGTTTTACAAAACTTATTGGTTTTGCATTTTTTTCTGTTACTTAGTGTATGACCATAGAGTTATAACATACCTCAGAGATTGTTCATCCCAAAGAGCTCTGTTTGACCTTGGTCATTCAGCATCTTCTTAAGGACACATTTTGATGATTTCCACTGGATTTGTGCAGGGAAATTTTTCCCTTGCATAAAATATGTGCCTTGGCATATGGAGTCAGTGTTCCAGCCAGGTTATCAGAGATGCTCCCAGGGTGCGTGATCATGTGATTGGTGCAAAATTTTGTATGATTCACACACTTGAAAAGCTGTGGTACACAAGAACTCCTGCAAATTATTTAAAAGTTGCACATACAAAAATGTGCAACAGTATAAGTTTTTTTTCTGTTATGATAAATTGAACAAATAAGAATCTAAAATAAATTCAAAATTAAAGATATTTTTTATATCACCATACCTCTTCCACTCCAAAGTCTGCAGATGTGTACTAATACAAAGGGATACTTGGAAATCTAGTTAATTATTTATAACTGAATCATGTGTGTCCTTTAGGAGTTCTGCAGTTGATACCCTTTCCTTTCATTTGCACATGTGCAAACTTTGGTCCATTTCCAGAAAGTGAAATCCACCATGGCAAGACTTAAAATTACTGATTATATTCAATATCAAGTTAGTGGTGGCAGGAATGTGGAAAGTGGACTTCAAGTCAGTAGTGGCGAGAATGTGGAAAGTGGACTTCAAGGCAGTGGTGGCGAGAATGTGGAAAGTGTACTTCAAGTCAGTGGTGGCGAGAATGTGGAAAGTGGACTTCAAGTCAGTGGTGGCAGGAATGTGGAAAGTGGACTTGAAGTCAGTGGTGGCGAGAATGTGGAAAGTGGACTTCAAGTCAGTGGTGGCAGGAATGTGGAAAGTGGACTTGAAGTCAGTGGTGGCGAGAATGTGGAATGAAGTAAATAGTATAATATCTTGCAAAATGGAGGACAATATTTCAATGTCGGATGCCAAGTTAGATTTACTGCCAAAAAAAATGGCTTATACAACTATAGGAAAACATTTGAAGATTGTGACTTTGATAGAGCCCTAACAAAGACAGATGTTTAAGTGTTAGGTAAATATTAAACTGTGTCTGTTTCCTGCCCTGCCCTTTTATTTTACTTCTCCCCTTATTGTGTTGACAAGGGTGTAAGTCCCCCCCCTTGTGATAAAATCTAGGGAGCACTTCTGGGTTATCTAAAACTGCCTCATGTAATGTACCTTAGGGGACCAGAGATGGTCTCTTTGGGGTAGGGGATGCAACTCCCTTCACCTCTTAACCTAAGGTATTATGATCTGGTAACATATCTGAAGAAGAAACCAATTTTTCTAGTAAAATATTTCTTAGATAATACTTACTGGATCATAATATAGACACACTTAGATAATACTTACTGGATCATAATATAGACACACTTTTCCAGCCTTCCAGCAGTTACATCCTACCAACAGTTACATCCTTCCTAGTGAATGTGCATTCAACTCCAGCTCCAGGATTAACTGAAGTATTCACAGGTTTTGGTGCTGAGCCTTATATCAAGGGGAGGTCATTATTTAATTGCCACCTATGTGGGAACATAACTTTTAGCTTTCTTAGCTAAAGTTAGGCCTGGAAGGGCTGGATTTGCAAGGTAGTTGTGGTTCTGATTGGGTCGGTATTATCAAAGAAACATATTTTACCAGAAAAGATTGGTTTCTTGACTATAGCCTGATCCCTGTCATGCATGTGGTGGGTGGGATGCAGGAGAGATGGAGGTATATTTCATTGAGCAAATTGCTCACTATTTTCCTAATTTAACCAAAGATCACTGTTTGAATTTTCTGCCAGTTTATTTATAATTTGAACATTGTTCAAGGTGTAGTTCTCCATAGATACGAGTTACTGATGTCATTTTGTCACACCTCCTTACCAGGTTTCAGTTTTTCTATAGTAATAACAGCATCAGCATCAACAATGTTTACAGTTTTTGTCAAAGGTTTTCAGAGTCCTGCATCATTATAGCAGTGTTTCCTGAACAATTGTAAAGATTATTTATTTTTAATATTATTCATTTATATTTTATATTTCAAAATTTTGGTTGCAGTTGGTGATGACTTGGACTGTGAACTCTGTATATCAGTTATTGATGCAGTAGAGAAGGTTCTCAAGGGAAAGACAGAAGTATGTATACTCCCAAAATGATACAGGACTATATTTAAAAAGGAAACTCATTTGGAAACATAACACTAGTTATATTCTATAACAAATGTGCTATTTAACAAATAAGACTATGCTGTCATTCAAAGAAGAAATGTATTTTAGGGTAGAAAATAAAATGCAGTTATTTCTTATTGTATATACTGAACACAGAAAAATTTACTGTGTAAAGATTTGTAATTCTTCAAATCTTTTTTGCCTTAGCATTTTCTTATCATGCATACAATTTTTTGTGTTCTTTCATCAAACTTTGATTTATTTCATTAGTGATATGAAAAAAATTCTTCCCCCCAAGATTTTGCTAGAATCAAGTTCTAGGCTGAAGAACATTTATTTAAATCTGGTGAATTCATTATTATTAGAGGGCAGCAAATTTTTCTGGAATTTATAGTTGCTACAACCTCTAATTTAATGTTTTGCTCCCTTCCCCAGTCCTTAAGTTGAGATACCAATAAAAACTTTCATGCCTGGCAAAACCGTGAAAATAGATGCTTACAGAAATATATGAATTCACTGTGCATTAGAACCCATATATAATGAACTTCTCGGGACCCATGAAACATGCACATCAAAACCAATATATAAATATTTGTAATGGAACCCAAGTGTAATGACCCATGAAACGTGCACATCAGAACCAATATGTAAATGTGTACACAGAACCCAAATGTAATGAACTTCCTGGGGCCTATGAAATGTATACATCATAGTCCATATATGGGGAACCTCTGGGGACCCATGAAATGTGCACATCAGAACCCATATGTGATTAACTTCTGATGACCCATGAAGTGTGTACATTAGGGCTCATTAGTAATGAACTTTTGGAGACCCATGAAATGTGTACATTATAACCCATATAAAATGAACTTCGGGTGACCAATGAAACTTGTACCTCTGGATCAATATGTAATGAACTTCTGGGGACACATGAAATGTAGAACTTATTATACTTCATATAGACAAAGATAGACTACTGGAAGAAATTGTTTTAAGCTGATTATCATTTTTTCTTTTGTCTTTTATAGAAAGATGTTGAAGCAGATTTGGAAAAACTGTGTGACTTCTTGGGAGAATACAAAGCTCAGTGTCAAGCATACATAACTGCTTATGGTTCCTTAGTTTTGAACTTGCTGATTCAGCAAATGGACCCCAAGGAACTCTGTAGTCTTATCAAGATCTGTCCCAGCAAACTCATGAAACCTGATCAAGTACTTCCAATTGTTCCAGGACCAAAAGATGGTAAAGGAAATTCCTCCTGGCTCTACCATTTGTCCTTATAGTTCGATCTTTCTTTTCTTCTCCCATGTATGTTTGTCTGTCTTTGCCTGCATGTATGCATGCTTACATTAGCATGGTCACATATCAGCAGGTGTGAGTGTTGTGTCAGTGTATAGGGTGCATGTGTGTGTGTGGGTGTGGGTGTGGGTGTGGGTGTGTGTGTGAGAGCATGCATGCATGGGCACACACGTGCGTGTGTGTGCATGCATGACTTTTACAAAATAGACATGTATTTACTACAAGCATGTCTTTGTCAGAGTATGGCAAAATGTGGTAAATCTGTCCCATCCAGGCATGTTGAATTGTTTCCATCTGCTGCCAGAGTTGTATCCCCATGCTTTCAATGTCAAGTGTGGGTATATTGTGCTACCCTCCATCTGTCCATCGATCCGTAACCCAATCTTGTGTTCATCAGTCCATAACCAAGTATCCTTGTGTTCGTCAGCCCATAACCAAATCTTGTGTCCATCAATCCATAATAAAATTTCCTTGTGTCTATCAGTCCATAACCAGATCATATTATTTCCATCAATGAATAACCAGAACTCATCATAAACCACTGGGGGAAGATTCACAAAACTTAGTAGCTATCTTGTTTTTCTGTATTATTCTTAAGTTGGGTCCAAAAATTTCAATTCCATGACATTTTGAAATGTTTTTAAGCCAAATTTTGTATATGCTGTCACAGCAAGATGATAAATCATGGGTTTAATGGATTCTCTGGTATGGCCCATAGGGTTTCACTAAAAGACTTCTTATAATGTCCAGTTAGTGTGAAAGGAAAATGGTGCCCGTATGATGTACTATATTTTTGAAAATTTTGTTATTGCTACTCCTTCTGAATGAAAAGTCATGTCAGCATAGAGGTTTCACTAGAAGGCTTATTATGATGTCCAGTTGGTCTTCTTTGAAAATGGTACCACCAGGGAATCAAGTATGATCAGTGCAATGGCCCTCTTGAAAATCTTGGTATTGCCACTCCACCTAAATGGATGGTCATATCAAGATGGGATTTTCACTGAAAAACTACTTACGATGTCTAACTGGTCCGAAATGAAAATGGTCCTGATGTGACATCGAGTACAAACACCACAGCAACCATCTTGAAAATCTTCCTGTTGCTATTCCTGAGTGGAAAGTCATAACAGTAGGTGGTTTTATTTCAAGACTTCTTATGGTGTCTAGTTAGTCTTAAATGAAAATTGTGATGAATGTATCTAATATCATTGCTATTCCTTGATGAAAAGACATCGTCAGTGTTTTCAGTAGAAGACTTCTTTGGATGTCTAGTTAGTCCTAAATGGAAGTGGCACCAATTTGATAGCCAGTATAGCCACCATGGGAGTCATATTGAAAATCATGTTATTGGTACTACCCCTTAATGAAAAGTCATACTTTCTAAAGCATTTCATCTGAAGATATCTACTTTGACCTAAATGATGTCAAGCTAACCTCTAAAATAGCCACCATAATGAACGTATTGAAAATCTTGTCACTCATTCTCCTGATTGGATGGTATTATCAGCTAAAAGTCTTCTGATCATATCTAGTTTCTCCTAAATGAAAATAGTGCTGATTTTAAATCTAGTATGGCTGTCATAGCCATGGATGGTTTCAACACTCAGCAGTTGAAAAGATATTGTCCTGTCTTCAACTATTGGAAATTTTATTTTTGGACAATTGAGTGTCATTCCCATTGAGGGAGTCTTCTTAAAGTGATTGCCCTTTTTGTCCTGCATTGTAAAACAGAATTTTGTAATGCAAGTTGTCTTACATTTTGTTTTGGGATTGATGTGGTATTTGGTATGTATCATGGTCATCATCTAAGGATGCACAGCTTGACAGCTGCTCATGTAAAATGTATTGCCCTGGCTGACTATGAGCTGTAAAAAGTATTGCTCAGATTGACTGTGAGCTGTAAAATGTATTGCCCTGGTTGACTGTGAGCTGTAAAAAGTATTGCCTAGATTGACTATGAGCTGTTAAATGTATTGCCCTGGCTGACTATGAACTGTAAAAAGTATTGCCCAGATTGACTGTGAGCATTAAAATGTATTGCCCTGGTTGACTATGAGCTGTAAAATGTTTTGCCCTGATTGACTATGAGCAGTAAAAGGTATTGCCCCGGTTGACTGAGAGCTGTAAAAAGTATTGTCCTGATTGACTGTGAGCTGTAAAAAGTATTGCCCTGATTGGCTATGAGCTGTAAAGAGTATTGCCCTGTTTGACTATGAGCTGTAAAAAGTATTGCCCAGATTGAATATATGCCGTAAAGAGTATTGCCCTGGTTGACTAAGTGCTGACTGCAGGTACTCTTGCAGTTTTTAGTAGATTGTTGTGATACTTAGTTTATTTGTTAGTCATTATCAGAGTGTGTATGTTGACTACTCATTGTACTTGCCATTTTCAGAAGAATTGTGCATTTTTTTGACTATACACTCATCTGCATCATGCAGGTAAGGGTGGGATGTAGGAGAGATGGAGGTATATTTCAGTGAGCAAATTGTTCACTATTCCCCTAGTTTATACAAAGATCACTGCTTGAATTTTCTCCCAGTTTATTTATAATTTGAACATTGTTCAAGTTGTAGTTCTTCATAGATATGAGTTACTAATGTCATTTTTGTCATTTCTTCATCAGCATGTCAGGTTTTCTGTAATAATATAATTCAATTTTTAGAGTTTTTGTCAATGTTTTTGAGAGTCTTGCATCATTGTAACAATGTCTGCAAGCAAAACAGTATTTTGTTGAACAGCTTATAAGAGTTTTTTTGTAAATGTTATAATTCATATTTATTTCAAAATTTTGTTTGCAGTTGGTGATGACTTGAACTGTAAACTCTGTACATCTGTTATTGATGCAGTGGAGAATGTTCTCAAGGGAAAGACAGTAGTATGTATACTCCTAAAAATGTTCCAGGACTATATTTAAAAAGGAAACTCATTTGGAAACATAACACTAGTTATATTTGGAACAGTTATCTTGATAGTTTTCTAAATGTGAAACTAGTTTTTGGCCATTAATCTTTATTGATTTATTCTTACTTGTGTTGTATGTTTTGTTAAATATTCTGTAACAAATTTATCATTAATTAACAATTAATGATTTTAATTAACAATTAATGATTTTATTCAAGCAATAAATGTATTTGGGTGAGTGGTGGGAAGAAATAAAAACCAGTTATTTTGTAATGTATATTCTGATTACTGACATATTGACTCTGTAAAGAAGGTTTGTAATTTTTCAGTTCTGAAATGTGTACCTTAGGACCCATATATAGTTTATCAGAATCAGAGCTTTCTTGTATGTAGATTATCATAAATGTTTTGTCTTTTTCAGGAAGATGTTCAAGCAGAGGTGGAAAAAATTTGTGATTTACTGGGAGTATACAAGAATGCATGTCAATCATACATAACTACTTATGGTTCCTATGTTTTGAACTTGCTGATTCAGCAAACAGATTCTAGGTTACTCTGTAGTCTTCTCAGGGTCTGTGCCAGCAAACTCCAAACACAAGTAGATGCAACAATCATGAAACCCAATGATGTACTTCCATTTGTTTCTGTACCCAAAGTGTTTGCAGCAATTATGAAACCTGATAAAGTGCTTCCAATTGTTCCAGGACCAAAAGATGGTAATGGTAATTCCTTCTGGCTCTACCTTCTGTCCATACAGTTTGATCTTCTTCAAATGTTACTTGATCATAATACCGTAGGAGTACTACCACTACCTCGCAAATCCAGCCCTCCTAGCTAAAAGTTTTAGGTATGGGAGCTAAATCTTGTCTGGCCACATGTGGCAGTCAGATTTATCTCCCCTAGATATAAGGATTGTTGCCAGATTTTGTGAGTACTTCAGTTACTACTTCTTCTTGTGCCAAGCTGCATGCTCTCTCCTGTTGAGAGAGACCTTGCAGACTGTAAATTGTATGCCTGATACCGCATGGGTTCAATGGCCAGTTATCTCTTCTCGCTACATATAAGCAAGAATGAGGTCAAAGCAAGCCAATTCAGATATTGTCTTGCACCATGAAAGTAAGGACCAGTTCTGTGGATTAAATATCCCCTAAGCCATCCCAGCCTAAAGAACTGGACAGCATCATGGAAGATAAAATGGCACTGTTCCACCATGACCAGGCTCTGCCGTAAGTCAGAAAAGGGACTGTCTTTGTCCACTATACCTACCTGGCATCAGAACCCAGGCACTCTTGTGGATCAGCATAGAGTGCCTAGAGACACCAAAGGAACCCTATGCCCCAGTACTCATACAAGTTTGAACATGTCACTCTAATGGAGGGTGTGCTTTGTGACTGTCTGGAAGTTATCATATCCCATTTGGGATGATCTGCTAGTATGGGTGATGACCACTTTAGTGAATCTCCACCAGTGCAGAATATGCAAGAGGTATCAGCATTGCCACGTTCTTCTAGGGATGAGAAAGTTCGCTAGCAAGCTCTGTAATCTTTGCTATAACCAGCAATACCTGCTAGACCTAACAATGCCTGCTGGACCTAACAATGCCTGCTAGACCTAAGAAGAGAAGACTACCTATTGATCATCAGTCTAACAATGCCTGTTAGACCTAACAATGTCTACTAGACCTAACAAGGTCTGCTTGACCTAACAATGTCTGCTTGACCTAACAATGTCTGCTTGACCTAACAAGAGAAGACTTTACCTTTTTAGCATAAATCGAAGAAGTCTTTGCCTATTACACTAGTTTTGTCCTGCTCTTTCTTCATCAGCAGCTTGGTCCCAAGTTCAGCATCTGTTGACTTGCTAATCAAGAAAGACAAATGTGTGTTCAGACTCCCACCACAGTCTGGTTGAGTAGCTAACCTATTGGGTTGATTATACATACAATTACAGGACCATTGTGTCACTTGAGCTTTTCTTTTTGTAGTAAAGCTTTCCATCAAATTTTAGTACGAGATCCTGTAAAACACACACTCCAGTGTTCCACATAGATACCCAAGCAGTAGAAAGAGACATTGCAGCCCTGGGGATGTCAAAACCATCTTCATTATAGATGGGCTGAAAGTCCTTTAATGATACACCACATTTGGTCTGGAATGTCATGGCAGTAGGCCCATGTGCGACTTAGTCTCAACAGCGGTCTTCCAACAAGCAGAAAACAGTTTACCCTGTCCTGCCATAAATTCACTGGACATGTATGGGAGTCTGTCTCTCAGATGCTGCAAGTACTAAACAGCTGCATAGCGCATGCTTGCCAATGACATAACAGCAGCATCAACTCTTCAACTGGTGGAAAGAGATGTATTGCTGTCTGCTTCCACCTTTTTAAAGGACCACTGTAAAGACAAGCTGTCTGTCATTCTCTGGCAACTTCCTTTTCAAAGGCTTGGTGGAGGAAATACATAAACAAGCCACCAAGGAAACAAATCTCCCACAGACATAGTCTAATAGACAGAGGAGATATTTTCTAGGACACAGCCAACAGGGAAGCATTCCTACTGTGAAAAGGTCCACAGGTCTTGAGAACTAATGTGGACAAGAAGCATTGGGAAGGGGATTTATTCATGTCCCAGTTTCTGTCCATGATAGCCTTCTTACTAGAAGAAACGACAACATTCTCATGCCACACTTTTCAGATATCATGGTGACGGGAAGACTTCTATTTTTGCTCTTGAATGAGACAGAATTGCCATGATCGATTCATCCAGCAAGTGGTTTCAGAAAGCCTTAGTATCACATTCAACACCTCTCCCCCATTGTCCAGGGTCTCTTCAGCTACAGACATCCACAAGGACCCACTTAATGCAGATGTACTGCAGTGAGAAATCAAAAGTACTTTTTCAAGACTGTTCCTTGTCCTAGAGGCCATTGGCACTGTTTGACCAGTCATAGATTTAGGCACTCTCAGTCATTTCATCTGCACACCATGGTTTAAAATGGAAACACCAAGGTGGGTTTTAAATGCTGTTCAGGAGGGAGACTTGTCTATCATTGTAAAGCCGTAAGATGTGGATCTACATGTACCATTTCACAAATCTTCAACAAATTTCTTGCAGTCCACCTTCAGGGAGAGTTTCTCAGTTGCAGGCACTCCTTTTCAGACTTTATATTAGTTTGTGGGTCTTCACATGTATTAAGGAGAGTAATGGCTTATTTCAGGACCATCTCCATGTCCATGGCATACAGTTACCTGGATGACATTCTTCACAAATACCAGTTGATTTATGTTTTAAATCAACCCCTGAAATCCCTTGTTACACTCTTCCTCAGTCTTGGATTCATTGTCAACAAGGAAAAATCTGATATCCGCTGAACATTTTACCCACTTAGATATGGAGTTCAATACACATCTGACCAGATTATGTCTCACTCAGGAATACACACTGAAAAGCAGTTAAAAAACTGCAGCTTCCATTCTAACACAGAAAAGCCTCATCTCCAGAGAATTCTTTCACCCATTAGGATTACTCATTGGATCAGCAGACTTCATTGACCTAGGTCCCCTGTGTATGAGGCCATTACAAGTGACACTGTTGTCTCATTGAAGGCCAAAAACTATGCCTCTTGACAGAAACAATACCATTTTTCATTCATATTAGGACCCATCTCAGGATATTGGATAAACTCACTTGGCTTACATTGGGTGTTAGATACAACCTCTGAAGTTGACAATTTATACAGACACAAGCACAATGGGCTGTGGTACACATCTCATTCCATCATTCCAAGAGGACAGTGTACAGTGGCTCACTCAGGATCAACTATTGCATAGAGATGAAAGCCATACAAAAAGCATTTCATTCATGGCAGAAGAAGCTCCATGGAAAGGGCAATCCTATTTTATCTAATAACTAGGGTGGTGAATTACATCAGAAGGCAAAGGGGAATCAAATCCCAGACCTCGGCATTGTTGTTTGTGATTTTCTAAATTTGTGTCATCAGTCTCAAATACAGGTATAAGTTCATTGTATTCCAGGCAGAATAAATGTATTAGCAGATTCGTTGTCCCAAAAGAATCAACTAATATAAACAGAATGGTAGTTTCATCCTTTTCACTCATCGACCACTGGTGGATCTATTTGTGTCAAGAAGGAATGCAAAACTTCCAACTTTTGTCTCACCAGTTTTGGATCTGAAGGACTGGTTAGTCAATGCTCTTTCCACAGATGGAATGGTTTGGACTCATATTCTTATCCTCCGATTCCAAAGACAAGAGAATTGGACTGTTGCCTGATCCTGATTGCTCCCCTCAAATGGCAAAAGTCGTGAATAAAAGAATCTAGCACAGGAATTCCAAGGAAAAGTGTGATATTTCTTCATCTGCTGAAGCAACTAGGATTGCAGGTGTCTATAGTTGTTAAACCTGCACATCTGGATCATATTAAATAAGCCCTCGAATACAAACAATTCTCTCAACAAGTGGTGTGGAGAATCAGTTGAGTGAGAAGGCTCTTCACTTTGAAAGCTTATGAATGGAAATGGAAACATTTCTCACAAGGTTGTGAGCATGAACACATTTCTCAGCTTAAGTCATCAATAACTTGAATAACTCGGCTTAAGGCATCAATAACTGAAATAGCTGACTTCTTACTTTGGCTCCTTGATGAGAAACAGATCCACAAACTGACACGTTGCATCGTTGCAGAAGAGAGGATATAGGGCAAAAGAAAGACCTCTCTGATCTTCTGTCAAATTTTGATTGCACACCCCCAAAGGCACTGGCACTTGGCCCAAGTACAATCTATCATGGGTGCTAACTTAACTGTATAATGCAGCTTTGTAATGATCGCAGGAGCTTCATTGATTCACATATTTTGTAAGACCTGCTTCCTAATCATATTGGCTATAGCTGGCAGTAGCAGTCAGATACATGCCTTATCAGTTGACCATATACTTGTTTTACTGTTCTGTCATATGGGTCATTGTCATTATCACTCATGATGGCCTCTGCTTTTATTGTCAACAACAAGCTTCTACTCCTGGGCAATCGGTCTTTTGTGTTCAAGCCGCCTTCTAGTCAGGACCTGGTGAGAGCTCTGAAGTGGTTCCTGAAAAGAACCAAGCCAGTGCTGTGAGGGAGATCCTGTCTCATCTTACTGCAGAGAGGGGGAAAAGATGATATTGGCTCAAGCTCTTTTGTCCAGGATAAGAAGGGTTATACATTCATCGTATGGAAAATTAACCCAAAATCAATGAACTTAGGCCTTTTGGCTCATGAAGTTAGGGCAGTCACAACAAGTGTTGTATTTAAGTGAAACTGTTCCCTAGCTTACATTATGCAAGGTGTGGGATGGAGGTTGGAGCATGCTTTCACTAGCTCTTATGTAACTCTCTCTACCTCCTACCTATTCTCCTAAGGCAAGCATTGGCAATCTCTTAGAATTGCTGTGTCAGGTATGCTCACTTGTAGAGTGCTGCATGCCAAGTCATATTTGTACCTTTAATTATTGTTTTTAGTACAAAACTACAGCCCATGCCATGTGCCTTTCAGAAGAGTCTGGCAAGCCACCATTGGCATGCATGCCACAGGTTACTGACACCTGTCCTAAGGTATTATGATTGGTTAACATATTTGGAGAAGAAACCAATTTTTTGTAGTAAAATATGTTTCTTCAAAAATACTTAACCCTATCATAATATGAATGGACCCTCCCAGCCTTCCCAAAGTTATATCCTGCTTGGAGAGCATGCATTCTGCGCTAATAGGAACTGAGGTCCACATGGGATTGGGTGCCAATACCTTTTTCAAGGGGTGATTAGTCTGTATGTCACAAGTGTGGTCAGACAACATTTATCTTTCATAGCTAAAAAGTTTAGCTGGGGGGTGGCTGGATTTGTGAGGTAGTGGTATTGCTCTTAGGTATTATGATCTGGTAAGTGATGCTAAAAAATCATTTCTAGAAAAATTGGGTTTTATCGTGTTTACCTCCATATTCCTAATAGTCAGACAACAATCAGTGTGAATGTCTGTGGGATGTGAATGTGTGGATGTGTGTGATCGTTACAAAATAGACACAAATTTGCTACAAGGGGGCACAGAGTGCCCGAGTGGTCTAAAAAGTGGTCACTGTTATGGATCACTGCCATCTCACCAGTCTCGGGCTCGGCAAATGTGGGGATGTGAGAAAGCTTGCCAGTAGCTTCTTGTGGGTCAGTGGTTCTTTCTGGGTTTTTCCCAGGTTCTTCCTCCACCATTTATACTGGCCACCATGTATAGCTTATCTTGTACTGAAAAAATGGTGTTAAAACCTACAACAACAACAACAACAATTTGCTACAAGTGATGGGACTTTGTCACAGTATGGCAGAGTGTGGTAAACTTGCCCCATCCAAGCATGTTTAATTGTCTCCATCTGCTGCCAGAATTGTATCCCCATGATTTCAATGTCAGATAAGGTTATATGGTGATACCCTCTATCTGTCCATCAATCCATAACCAAATCTAGTGTCCATCAGTACGTAACCTAATCTTGTGTCCATTATTCTGTAACTAAATCTCCTGGTGTCCATCAGTCCATAACAAAATCTTTTATCAGTCAATCCATAACCAGATCACCTTGTTTCCATCAATCCATAATAAGATACCTTGTTTTCATCAATCCATAACCAGATCTCCATGTCCCTTCAATTCATAATCGGATCACCTTGTTTCCATCAATCCATAACCAGATCACCTTGTTTCCACCAGTCCGTAATCAAAATCACCTTGTTTCCACCAATCCATAACCAGCTCACCTTGTTTCCATCAATCCATAAACAGATAACCTCATTTCCACCAATCTATTACAAGATCACTTTGTTTCCATCAATATATAACCAAATCTCCTTGTAAACCACTGGGTGAAGATTCACAAAACTTTGTAGTTATCTTGCTTTATATATTATTCTTGATCTATATCCAAAAATTAGACATTTAAACCATTTTTATTATGCAGGAAAATAAATCATATGTTATATATATATTTTATGTTATGACCCCTTGGACATTGTCAGGAAGTGTAAGGTGAGTAAAGGGGTTGGAATAATATGCAATGGCAGATTACTGAAGTTATTTCAGTCCTTTTTTTTTTAAAGTGACAAATCTGAAAGATTAAAAAATACTTAAAAAAGATGTGAGACAAATGAATGAGGGACATGTTTCTTTGTAGACTTTTTATAATTTTTATAATTATTATTCAAATGTCGGGCAAAATATATGGGTAGGGATGCTACTAGACTACCATTTATTTAAAGTTATTATCAACCAGCATCTACAAAAATACATAGTAATCCACGATCATTCTGTCAATGTGCAGAATCAAATAATTGATGGTAAATGCAGTCGGTTTGCCAGTCAGCATGTGAGTACCCATTCTAACCTTTCAAATATAATTTTCTTTTAACTACCTTTTCCAACAAATGTTAAATTCCAAGATAATCTCTTTGAACAGGGATCCCCATCAGAGCCACCAGTCTTGAGTGTGATGCATGTCAGCAAATGTTCAGCCTATTGGAGGAATTTGTAAAGAATATGTCTGAGGTAAATAGTCTTACAGCTTTGTATCTTCTGAAAAATTGTCATCTGGATTGTAGGAGTTTGGCGGGAAAATTTTTTTTATGTCAGAATTAAACCAAGTCCTTTAGTATTGTATGTAAGTTGAAATTTATTTCTCTTTATCCAATTTGCATAAGCATGGTGAGACAGGAATTATTTTGACTAGAAGCAACAGCATTGATTTCACCAACATTAAAGTTTGTGCAAGTTACATACAGGAGGATACATGTGAGAGGGACACTAGGTTCGACAGAACATGCTCAAAAGCAAGCTTATCTAATAGACTTAAATTGTTTGCTTTGTTTGACCATTCATGCCATGTTTATAGCTTATAGTTTTTCTGTTTAACAATCTAATTTTTTGTGGAAGTTATTTCGACTTGTTTAATAGGAACCTTTTGATACCATATTTATTATCCTTTTTAGCCATTGTACGCCATATATATATATATATATATATATATATATATATATATATATATATATATCTTCATAATAATAGTTAATGACATTTTTAAGTAGTACTCTGTATGATCACAGATTTGCACTTTAAAGAAGAGGTCATTCATGTATTAAGGGTGTAAAATTCACTATTCATTCACAAATTTCAAGGTTGAGTTGTCCTCTTGATTGCAACAAACATTACATGATCTGATTTCAGGACAAGAGTTCTTCAAAGATCAAGATTACCTAATGTCTGATTAGCTAGTGTAAACCACCTGACCTTGTTTACAGTTGATATTATTCTAGAATCAAAATGACACTCGCTTTATTACATCTTGGCTTTGTATATAAGAGATGAATTATGGGGAATTTGGCATTCCTAGTATTAATATCAGTCTTGGAAGACATTTTAGTTGTGTTTAATTGAGAGGAGTGATATATTTAATTCAGTCATTCATTGGAATTACATAGTGCTCAGATTACTTGACTGCACAGGGGATCACAAAATATTGTCTTTCTACTTTATTGGCAGATAGTCTTTTATATACTGGTATGTCACGTAAGTGGATTTGAAAGAAACGATAAAGCATAGATAGATACATAGACAGGCAGAAAGAAGAGAAGAGAGAAAAATGTAGAAAGAAAGAAATGAGATAAGGTTTAATAGTAGACATTAACCCCTAATAATCACTGGTCTCCATAAAGAGAACATGTACCTGTCTTTGGTCACATTGCGCAATTGGTTTCCTTAGTATTAACAGGCAAACAATATAGAAAATTTTGAGGGAACTGAAAAATTGTGGTCTTTTTACAGGTGGTTGCTGGACCAGATATGTGTATGTAAATAAAAAATTGTTTTGTTGAATTTCTTTATATTTTTTAGCCTGATTTGATGTCTGAGTTTGAGAAGGTGTGCAGTGTATTGCCTGTCTCCATACGTGATACCTGTGTTACAGCAATGAATACATATGGACCTGTCATCATTGACCTCTTGAAGCAGGGAGGCAGTGCCAAGGTCATTTGTCAGCTTATCAAGCTGTGCTCAGAAGGGGATTCAACTCTGCGATTGTCATCTGACCCATTTGTCAAGCCGATAGAGGTGCTTCCTGCTGTCAGAAAAGGTAATGGTTACATTGAAAAAGAAAGATTGTAGAGGGTTTTGCTGAATATAGTCTCAGTAAAAAAATCTTTTAGAGTAAATCACCTTTATTAAAGAGATTAACTGTTGTGGATTAAGTAAGAGGTGTTTCATGTTCACCAGCGAATGGTTGTGCTTCACTCAGTTGATCCTATTCTGTATGCCTGATTATTCTATTCTGTATACTGGGGAAAAATGCTCCAGTAGTCTCTCCATTGTTATTTGTGTCTATATTTTTTGTAACTCCTTGTAATTTTAAAAAAAATTTTAATCATGGACGTAAATTGTTCAGAATATCTTTAGTTACAGTTTGCATATGTCAGCTGAGTCTGTTAAGAACATAGTATTACATAGGATCTATAAATAGATCCTTATGTATGTGTTGACAATTATTATTAATAATCTTAATAATAAGACTTAATGGTGCCTGTGCCTTAGTTTCTTATTGGCTAATGGGGTTCTAATGTTTCTGGAAGAATTCAGTAACTTTCCATTGATTGGGATAGGTCCATGCAAAATGAGTAGTGTGAGCTGTCACATGGGGTATGTTGTGAAATAATATTCATAATATTAATTGTATATAGTGAGAGAACTGAGGAATCAGATTCATTCTGATTTTGGAGTCATCCTCATTTCTTGTGTTCCTGTTTTAAGTTTGCAGACATGTTTTATGTTGTACTTGTATACTATTCGAGAGGAAAAACATTTGTTTGGACTGTTCAGTGGAAATAGAAAGTGTCCATTATTTTGACTATCATATTATTTTGGAACTGTTGTGAATTATTCGAAGGAGTTCTGGACAACGCCATCTTGACGTCATGATTCTTGGCAGATTAGTACATTTCCAGTTTTGAAATTTATACAGAACTTTCCATTCATCTAGGACTTTCATAGAACTTTATCAAGATTATTCTGGATTCACATCATAATACTGTAAGTTCCTCTCACATTTTCATTTGTGACTTAAATAATTAAATTCTTTGTTAAAAAAGTTTTACAGAACTTATTGGTTTTTCTTCTTTCTGTTACTTCGTTTGTGACCATTGAGTCATAACATTATCCTTTCAAATTCAATCAAGTCTACATCCTATGGGGCTGCTTTATGATAGATTTTTTCATGATCAGGTGGAACAACAAATTGACCACATTTATTTCCCCTTTTCCTGACCCAGAAGCATTGGCCATCAATGCTGTATCAGTCAGCAGGGAAGGAGTGTGGGTCTTTGCCTTCCCACCATCAATCCTGATACCTAAAGTAGTTCAGAAGGTGACGGAGATGAACTGCCAGTTAATTCTGATCACCCCTCCATGATGGGATAAATCCTGGATCATTGTTCTGCTCATCCCAGAGACAGACATACCCAGGAAAGTCCTAGTCTCCCTCCACTTTGCTCAAGCAGCCCAGGTTGCTACTGTTCTATCCTTGTTCAGAGAAACTCCTCCTTTATGCTTGGCACTTGTTTGGTATGCCTTACACGAATAGTAATTCAGAACTTTAGTTGTGGAGGGGATCACAACAGCTAGAATGCCCTCCACTTTGAAGGCATACGAGGGGAAACAGCAAGTTTTTAATTATTGGTGTCACCTCAGTGATGTCATACTGCTTTCTGCCTCCATTCCTCAACGGGCCAGCTTTCATTTTGAAGACAGAAAGTTAGTCCCAATCACTATAAAGGAATATGGGACCATGATCTCAATCATGTTCTGATGTCATGAACAAGACAATATTGGACACAACAAGGATATTTCTGACTTCTTGTCCAAATTTAGTTTATCCTGACCTTTCTCACTCATGTTATTCCCAAAATGGAACCTCTCCAGGACGTTGACATGCCTTAACTTGTCCAAGCTCAAGCCCCCGTCATCCACTTCCACCAAATAGCTACTATATAAAACTTGCCCCTTTTCCAGTTAACTTGATTACAAAGTCAGGATCACAGTCAAAGTAGTAGTATTCTTGCATCAGTGGTGCAGTAAATATTGGCTAACAGCAGTGAAAAACCTCAACAGGTTGTACAGTTGTGGGAGTGCACTTGTTGCCATGCTTTGATGTGGTCTTTGGCATGTGGGGTCCAGATTAAGTACCACTTCATATCAACCTTCTACAAACAGGACTCAGCAGGAAAGTAGTCTTATCTTGATGATCAGTTTGGTGGTGGTACCCTACTTCCTCAAACAGGAGGGGGACAAATCACTGATCTGTGCATTTTGGCTTGGAAATTTTTATACTTGTGCTCCCATCTAAGTGTAACTGTACAGATTGGACACATTCCAGACAGGCTCTGTGTCCATGCGGACTCAGTCAAGAAAGGGTCAGATCTTTCATATAGAATGGTCTTTCCATCAGCCAATCTTTTATCAGATTTGCATGCTTTAAAGGCATCCAATGATATACCTTTTTGTGACAAGGTATAGTCACAAACTACCCAAGTTTGTTGCCCCAGTCCCTGACCCAGAAGCACAATCGTAGTTCAGGAAATTCAGGGGTCAGAGCTGCAAGCTGATTCTGATAGCCCCACTCAGGTGGGACAACTACTTGATCAACAGTCTACTTGATCAAGTGATAGATATACCCAGGATGCAGAACCTACTCAGCAGCAGTCACAGATATTTCATTTCTGTCAGGACCAGTTCCACCTTCAGTCATGGCCCTTGTTGGGAGAGTTCTGTGAAGAAATGAATTTCATCCTTCAATTGTGGAGAGAATCTTGTGAGCTAGAAGAACCTCCACTTTGAAGTTGTACGAGGGAATGTGGTATGTATTCAGTGACTAGTGGAAAGTCAGCTGCATTGATCCTTTGAGTGCCTCAATCCCACAGATAGCTGATTCTTTCTCTACTTGTTTTAGGGGGAAAAATTAGCCCCAGTTACTATCAAAGTCTACCGTTCCATTATTTACAACACTTTCTGGCATCATGGTAGAGGTGATATTGATTATGATAAAGTTCTAAAAGACTTACTACCCAATTTTGACTTGAAAAGACCAAAATCCCTTACCCAGAATGGAATATCTCATGGGTAAGATTAGTTCGATTATTTTTTTTGGTAGCCTTATTTTCAGCATGCAGGGTGAGCAGATTATATGACCTATCAATGGACCCACATTATCGCCAGTTCAGACCAGATGGATCCACAGTCCTTTTGACACAACCAGACTTGTCCATTTTTTTTAAAAGAAAGAATTTAGTTCCATTGTGAATCAACAATAATACTAAAAGGTATTCACTTTCACATACAAAATAGTAATGTAATAGAGTGTTTTCACTGCTACACATGTGTATTGAAACTTGTTTCAAAGATTGGTTGTCTTGGAAAAAAGGCAGTTTATAAGTAAAGGCAAGCAACTTCATTAGAAAATAGCTATTTTTTGAAAATTATTCCCAACATGATATAAAAGAAGTATTTAACCATTACCCTACCCCTCCCCAATACCCTCTCTCTTCTTATTGTTGATGCACATCCCCTTTCTTAATTTTTCAAAGGTACCTTGGCAGGGTCTTCCATTAGATTGGAAGTTGGAGGATGAGATGCCAAAGTAGGCATAGGTTCGATGGACACCCCCCCCCCATGGGGATACAGTTTTTTCCTTTTAAAGTAGCCAGGTGGCAGTTAAAAGTAGTCAAGTAGATCACCAGACTCCCAGCTGATTAATTCACTCCCTCACCTGCGCTTAGGTCTATGTTTATGGATCCACCTGCATGACTTGTTGAGAGAGAAGTGAACATTATTTGATTTTGTTCTTGCTAATTGAGAAGAAAAAAACAGTTGGATTCATGTTACTCAGTCCCATTGCCAGTTTTATAAGAAGAAGCACTGTACCTTATACAACATTGTTATGCTTTCATATAACCTTGTATGATTGGTATTAATATTGTCTTGTATTCTGTGTATGCCAGCCGTGTGTGTATAATTTGTGTATTAAACAGTATTTGCTGCATCTGCCAGCCATGAGTGTATACTTTGTGTATTAAATCTGTATTGTATTGCAGTGTCTGCCAGCCATGAGTGTATACTTTGTGTATAATTTGTGTATTAAATCTGTCTTGTATTGCAACATCTGCCAGCCATGAGTGTATACTTTGTGTATAATTTGTATGTTAAA